>MJUU01030434.1:48926-62083 GCA_002080025.1 Modiolus philippinarum
TATATTACATTTTCAGATTTACAGGATAGATTTCCGAAAATTTTGTAAGTTTCCCCAGTTGCTGAGCTTTCGAAAGTTGATGTTGTGGCACTGTATTTGCAAAGAAGGCAACGTTTATCTAGACAGGTCTTAAATTGTCCTATTTCTGGTGATTTAAGTTTTGCTCTTACGAGCATGTCCTTCAAGTTCTTGGGTCGTCGGAATGAAACAAGTGGGGGTTCAGGAAAAAGGGATTTCATTTTAGATGATACATGAAGAGCTTTCATGCAGTCCCGCGTAATGGCCGACAGATCTGGGAGTCGTGGATGAAAAGTTGTAACGAAGGGGATGCGTGAGTTTTTATTCTTTTTATTTCTGTATTGCAATAACTGTTTTCTTTCTAAAATAGCAACACTATCAATTGTTTTTTGCACTTTGTGTGCTTTGTAACCTCTGTTGACTAATTGCTCTTTAAGCTCTCTGCTCCTCTTGTTAAATGTTTGGTCATCCGAGCAGATCCGACGTAGGCGGGTGGAGAGACTATACGGGATCGCATTAACACAATGTCTAGGATGACAACTGCTGGGTAGCAGATACGCATGTGTGTCGGTCGGTTTAGTATGCAAATCAAAGCTTATTTTTCCGTCGACTAGTGTTGAAGTCGTATCGAGAAATGCGTTGGAAATTTCTGACACATTAACGGTAAATTTAATAGATGGGTGAAAATTGTTTATAAATTCGATGCATTCATCAAGATGGGGTTTAGTATCTGTCCATTTCATCTCGATATAAAATTCTTAAAATGATTGGGGTACAATGGCAATATGCACTGAATATTGTGTGAACGTTTTCGTGAATTTCACTCAGTAGTCTAGGAGTAGTTGATACAAAGTGTGTACCCCTATGGCGGGCTCTCCATTTGATTCAAGAAATCAAAAATAAAAAAAAATCAAATCAAATCAAATTTCAAAATAGCTGGTGTACAATTGCAATATGCACTCCACATTCTGTTAAAGTTTCCGGGATTTTCACTCAGTGGTCTGGGAGGAGTTTTCGCCACAAAGTGTGCACCTAATGGCGAACGGTATAACGAACGGACGGATAAAGGACAACATGATCACTAAATACAGCATTGTTGTTAAATCTTTACTTCTGGTTTTTGTTGGCAAAATATTGATCATCCCCTAAATGCTTTACACCATAACTAAATTTTTCGTATTGGCAGTATTTGGCATTGCACAATATCATGTTCTTCTTTCATAATTGATGATGTTGTTATACCAAATCTATTTAAAAGTATTTCAATTGAAGTTTAATATGTAAGAAGGCTTAATACAATAGTCAACGGAAATTATGTCCTTAGCTAGCTGTCAGTAACTGCAAGCATTTGTCCGGACAGTATCTGTGTGTATTGTCTTCATGTTTTATGTACTTCATTGTAAGGGTACTCGTCTTGATAAGTTGGACTTTTTTCTAGTTTGATTTTTACTGTGAGTCTTTTTTGTGTATTTATTTTTTAGCCATTCACCACACATAGGTGGGAGGGTTTGGATCCAAGAAAACGAGTTTAACCCCATCGCAATCTTTGCGCCTGTCCCAAGTCAGGAATATGTTGGTCATTGACTTGTCCTTGTCTTCTTATAAAATTTTAGTTTCTTGATATTTGGGTTATTGGATGTGGTTTGTTTCCATTGATTTATTCCCTTTTTTTACCATTTCGGGCTTGCTATATGGTGTGAGGTTCCTCACTGTGTTGAAGACCGTACGGTGACCCCTAGATGCTTTGTTTTGGGTAGTTTTAACCTTGATATGGGATGTTGTCTCCTTGACATTTACCCCCATTTCCTTTCTTTTTCATACTAAATACCGCCGGCTAAAGCAGGAGGTGTAATAAGCTAGGAACTGAACAAAGCAAATTCAAAAATTAATAAAAAAAATACCGCATTTCGACAATTTTTGTCTCTTCAGTGCAGATCAAATCAAAGCTTTTGGCAATTCTTTGATCGAAATATGTGTAAAAGCTGAGAGAGATCAAATCTAATCCATAATTCAGGGAAAGTGAGATATATATAAATATCTCCTCAGGTTGGCTAGGTGTTGTAGTAAGCTCATTTGGATTTTATTTTTAAAACGGATAAGAATTATAAAGGAAATGACAAAGTAAAGGTTCCGCCAATGACAAACTCACGGTTTCATTTGTTGAGAGCACTTCCTGGGTCTGTAAACTTGATATCATATCCTTATTCATTATGAATTCAAAAATACTCACCTTTTCTATTCCAAATATGAAGTAAAAAAAGAAATGGTCCCATTTTGAGTTGTGGAATACCGACAAATGGCCAAAATCATGAGACAAATATGCAGCCTGGGTCTGAAAAAAACCATATTTAGTTTCTAACATTGATTAAAATGAAGTAGACTGATTGACGCAATAAAAGATAAATAGTTTCTACAACGAGAACTAAGTTGATTATGAAATTTCTCACATCGAGTTAAATAAATTTTGCAAATGTTTGAAAACGAGGCTTGCCGAGTTTTTAAACATTTGAAAATTTATTTAACAAGATGTGAGAAATTCCATAATTAACGTGTTTAAGTTGAAGAAAATGTTTCTCTTGTGACATAATGTAAAACACCGAGGATTATGTTCCGAACAGATTTGGCGGGAAATTTCACGCGAGTTGCTCTCTCACTAGAGACGAGAAATATTTTTATCACACCGGTCAGGCGTTGGTTAAATTTGCTAAAAATTAGAGAAACAGTTTTTCATAATATGTTAGATTTATTCTTCACGTTTGAATAAAACAACAAAATACCGATATCATAGCACATTTTGGTGCTGCAGGTGGCCATTTCGACGACTTATGTCTCTTCAGTGCAAATAGAAATCAACCATTTTGAAAACAAAAATTCAAAAGACAAAGAACAAATAATCGAAAGGACCTCTATATGATTTGAAAACTTAAGATATTGTAAATTTTGAAATGGGTCAGCACTCAAACCGAAATTACAGTAAATCCTAGTTCTGGTCATTTCAATAACTATTGGCTTTTAAATACAGATTAAATAAATTTGGAAGATAGAGAAAAGAATTATTGAAATTCCATAAAATTACTCACTTCATAAAATATCATTTGATATATCCAATTTACCAATATCGATCTGTATGTGGGTTTTCATTTTTCTTTTTTGTCCCGTACTGAAGTAGTGTAATTGTTTCTTAGTGTTTCCAATTTTGCTTTTATTCATGGATTGTTCGTTCTTTTGACTGACGGTTCGGTTCTCACTTACTTTAACCTTTTCCCTTTGTCGTGTAATAGTTATCACACGAGGACGCGGTGTGTCTATATAAGATAACCCCGACGGCCGCAGGAAGGAGGGGTGAGCTTATACAGACACACCATGTCCGATTGTGATGACTAATTTACATCCCAGGTAATACATAAAATGAAGGAATATTTATATACATTTTTTTAAATTATTTTCGTACTTATAATGTCATGAAATAAATATTTCATACTGTAATAATAATAATATATATATATCCTTATTGTGCCCCACAACGATTTTTATATACGATTTTTAACACGGCAACTCCAACGAGTTCGTGGTCTAGTAGGTAAGGCAGAACTAGAGTAAACGAAACGACCCTGGTTATCTTTTAATTCTAGTTATTAATGAATTCAATAAATAATGTAATTGGAATTCAATGAATAATGTAATTTATATTGAATTCGATAAATACTGCAATTCTTATACTATTTAATATATAATGTAATTCTTGTGGAATTAAATGTTTAACAAAATACCGAACTTACTGTAAATTTAGTTCCAGCTGCATATGGCCATTTCGACAACTTATGTCTCTTAAGGATGTTAGCTGGTCATGTTTATGTAGCTTTATCAGATTTTGTGATTTCTCTGGTTTTATCCATTTAAAAGCTTGATAAAGTTTTGCCCGGTGACCCCCTAATTTTATTCCATAATTTCATTTTTACATCTTTTGGAGCATTCTGACAAAATTTTATTCCATTGGTGTTATTTTGCACATTCATTATTTGATAAACATTCCTCATGTTAAACTTATGGAAAATGCAGAGGAGTTCAGTTTCCCGCCATTTTTTTCAAGCACTTGTATCCAAGTAATTTCATCGGTAACCTTTTAATTTTTTTGGCTTAAATTACTTCTTTTACAATTTTCTGACAAAAAATCATATCTAATAGGAATCAATACAACCACCTTTCAGTTGAGGCAGGTGGCTTTTTTAATATTAGGTTTGAAATAAAATGACTTGTAATTGTGGAGAACCATAAATCATTAATAAAATCTGATAGAGAACCAATATTCAATATGGAATAATGTAATTATTATTGAATTCAATGAATAATGCAATTCTTGACGAATTCAATGAATAATGTAATTCTTGACGAATTCAATGAATAATGTAATTCTTGCGGAATTCAATGAATAATGTAATTCTTGTGAAATTCAATGAATAATGTAATTCTTGAGGAATTCCACTAATAGTGTAATTCTTGTAGATTTCAATAAATAACGTAATTCCTATAGAGTTTAATGAACAGTGTAATTTTTATGGAATTCAATGAACAATGTAATTCTCGTGGAATTCAATGAATAATGAAATTCCTATCGAACTCAAAAGCAATTACATGTTAAATTGTGTTCTTGTTTTACTGAAATTCATATGGAAATCAAGAGTAATTACATAACAAATTGAGTTCTTGTTTTAGCTTTTCACTGAGATGTGATTTTTCATTACACTTAAGTGCTACTTTGATGATATAAAGTCATTTCTTCCTTAACATGCATGTTACCAACATCTTGAATATCAGGAACGAATAAAGAGATATGAGGTACTTATACATGGGACAAAATCCCTACAAATGCATTGTATAAGATTCAGTAAATTGAACAACGCTCTATTTTTTTCTTTATACTGAAGTCTCCATGAGGCCTTCAACAATTAACAGACATAAATGTTACAGAAGAAACGGGAAAAAAACCTTGGAAAAAGAGGATACGTTTGACTAATTATAACTTATGCTCAGATAAAAAAAAATAATCGGTACATGTAGCAATGGTGAATGATCCATTTGTATTTATCTTAGATGGTTTTCATGGTACAAAAAAGATGAAAATTCCAAAATTATATTTCATATGAAACACATTTAACACGTCATTTATAAGCTAATAATATATTATTGATAAGATATGTGTCTTAACTATAACGGCCTTAATCTTTGACAAGTAGAAAACATAAATATGAATAGGAATGTTATATCTATTTTTTATTTTATTAATTTTTTTTATTTATTTATTTATTTATTTAACTTTTTTTTTATAATTCACCCTTACATGCTTATGAGACTTAATAAGCAATAAATAAAGGTTTGAATGTTTGAAAAATATCTTATGCATGTACGATTTGTCATTAATTATTAATTTCATTAAACAGCCAGCGGAAACAGAATATTTTGATCAGGAAATATCATGTACGTAGCCTTTTGCTCGTAACTGAACTAATAAATAAATAGATACTGAAGATAATGTAAATTTAGTTTCCCCAGCTGGCAGTTTCGACAAATTATGGCTCTTCAGTACAAATCATAATCTTAAAAGGGTCTAAGAAGACAACAAACCAAATGATGTATAACTGCTGATAGATAACAAACAAATGAACAGTGGCGAATTTATACTTTACGTTTTATAAAATTTACTGAAATTTAGATATTGATTTTTTTCAAATAAAATCTATCTCCGGGCCAGCGAAGAAGTACTGACTGCTGAGTTGGTGAATATCCTAAAGAACTTACAGTCCATCAGCAGTGGCATAGGCCTAGTGGTAATAAATTACTAATACATTTGTATTTGAACTTTAAGAAAAGTGTTCCAGATGTACAAGACAGAAAAATACTTGTCCTAGTAATTGTTTTTAACTAAATAAGTTTTACTTATTCTGACTTTGTTCCATTTCTATTTTTACTGTATATAGATATCAAACCGTATTGGCTTATGTAGAATATTTAAAAAGGGAATAATTACAATCACGTTTCACTGCTGGTGGGGGGTTATTCATCAAACATGTAGTTCAGTACTTCGGTGCTGGCCCGAAAACCGAATTAATTTGGAAACTTACAATACCTAAATTAGAAAATTTTGTTTAAAACTAAGGGGTATCTCCATCATGCAAAGCTCTGTCCACGGCTGATTTTGGCTTTCAATTAAGATTTTTTTGATTATTTGTTCTCTTTCAGGTTTTAGATATCTGTCTTTATCTGCATTACAAATGTTTTAATTTTATCTGCTCTAAACAGACATAAGTTGTCGAAATGGCCATATGCAGAAATTAAAATTACAATAACTTCGGTGTTTTGTTCAAATTAAGTTCATACTGCATTTAATTATAAAATATTTACAAACGCTGAGAAAGTAGTTGCCTTAAATATTTACGATAATATGGGTATTTTTCTTTAAACGCGGTTACTCAGACACCGCATGCATTGGAAACCACAGAGCAGGGTTAAACTAAGACAGTGTATTTACAAAAAAAAACAGAGAAAGCTTATGAGGAATGAGTAGAGCTCATTGTTGAAGGTCTCATGGTGACTTCAAGATGAGGAACAATAATAAAAGCGTCGTTCCATTGCTTAATTTTACCATGTGTTTTAGAGACTTTGTCTCATTTGCATTTGCTCCATATCCCTTCTTTGTTAATATTCGTATTTGAATGGTGAAATACTGTTCAAAGCAAAACAGCTCAACTTAGTTTTATGTGAGCTTTTGAAATTGCATTCTTCTCTGTGGCAAAAATTAATAAACCATACAATATGAAAAACGACTAAATCCAAAACTTTATTGAACTCTTAATTTGTTGCTTGTTTTACTTGCTTAAAAACAACGGCGGTAAAATATCGAGGGAACATAACACAATTTTACATAAATCAAAGTCTTAATACAAGGCAAAAGTAAGAACACCAGAAGACGGAAGACCAAAGACACTACACGCACATAAAACATACAAACACTACAAATACAACACTCAAAACTAAATCACTCATAGTGTGAACTCTCAAAAACACCGAATGACATCAGGTGATCCAGAAGGGTAACAATGTTATGTATTATAAAAATATATAAATACATATATTGGATTCATCATCAAATAATAAATGACTGCATAGAAATGGAATCGGTAGTTATACATTATATAAAATTTATGATCTGTAACAATTACCTGAAATATGGCATGTATGAGTATCGATCCTATAAATGGTATCCAACCAACACCAAAGTGATACATTATGGCGTAGGATACGACTTCACAAAATAAAATGTGGCACAACATCAGAAAGAAGTACGTATAGCTTGGTTTGAACAGTCCCTGGAAATAGAAAGTAATTGGTTGATCATTTAAATTGATTTTGAAAGTCTTTGTTAACTTATGTTTTAGATCAATTTGTTTTATCATTGCACATATATTTTATTATTGTATTGTTTTGAAGAACAAAATGCATACATTATGCTTTTAAACAAGAGGCTCTCAAGAGCCTGTACCGCTCACCTGGGTCCTATGCAGCACTATAATTCCAAATTGATGGTCCATCTTTGGTGGTGTATGTACACAAAAATCAGAAACTTTTTATAAAATTGAATTAATATAGTTAAAGCAGTTTCAGAGAAGATTTTTGAATGCAGATTCCAAACTTTAAGGGCCTGTGTTAATCTATGTTCCCTGCTGGCAGCTATTTAACATAAAACTTTTAAAGAGGGCACTCAAGGACTATAATATCGAAATTCTACTGAAATTGTTCAAGCAGTTTCAGAGAAGAAGATCTTTTTATGCATTTCCCATTGGGTCCTATGTTAAACTAAGTTTTGCTACTGGTGGTCATGTCGGAAGACGGATTAGCACCAAAGTAAAAAACTTGGTCAAAATCTCACAAGTTTCATTTATGCAATGTTTAATTTGAATCCATTCAGTGGTTTTCTATTATATCTTTGTATGCATTTCCCCTTAGGATCCAATTCATTGCTGGTGGCTATATTGGATGATGGATCAGCATCGAAGAAACAACACTTGGTCAGCTTCTCATAAGCATCATTTATGCAAAGTCTGGTTTGAATTTATTCAGCAGTTCTTTAGAAGAAGATCTTTTGTTAAATTAAGTTCACAGCTGGTGACACTTGGTCAGCACCTGACAGGCATCATTCATGTCATGTTTGATTTAAATCCATTCAGCAGTTCTCTAGAAGATCTTTGTGCGCATTTCCCATAGGGTCCAATGCTGTGGGTCATATACGATGACGGATCGGCACCTAAGTAAAAATACTGAGTCAGCATCTCATAAGCATTATCAATGCCAAGTATGGGTTAAAGCAATTCAGTGGTTCTCAAAAGGTAGTTCTTTGTATGCATTTTACCATTGGGTCTAATTTTAAAATTTAGTTCCCCGCTGGCGGCCATGTTGGATTACAGATCGGCACGAAAGTAGTAACACTTGGTCAGCACCTCATAAGCATCACTCATGCCAAGTTTGGTTCAAATCCATTCATTTGTTCTCAAGAAGAAGTTCTTTGTATGAATTTTCCCATTAGGTCAAATAGTAAACTAAGTTCCCCGCTGGCGGCCATCTTGGAAGAGGTCGGAAAACTTGGCCGTGTTCAATAAAATATAGTCCTTAACATGCTGAACATTTTTGCAATTTAAACTGGACCTCCATCTCAAAGCGTTTTTGAAATATAGGACAAAAAGTATAAAGTCACGAAAATTTGACAAATAAAGGGCCACAACTCATATATAGGTACTTGGATATTCTTCAAAATTTCCGTGTAGGTTGATCTTAACATGTTGAAAAAATTTAAACTTCTGTTATAGGTTATAGTTTTTTTTTAATAATAAAACAACAACATTTTGAAAATTTTACGGGAAAAGGGCAATAACTCTTAAACGGGTCATCAGATTTTCTTCAAAATTTAAGCATGGAAAGATCTTCTCATGCTGATTATTTTAATTCCTCGTCAAATTTTTGATATCTGTAACTGTTTTTGAGTTATTTGCCAAAAACTGTAATTTACCCCTATGTTCTATTTTTAGTAACGGCAGCCATGTTGTTTGACCTAAGACATACAAAATCAAAACTTTAAAACTAGATACCCTAGTAATGATTCATTTGAAGTTTGGTTCCATTTGACCCAGTGGTTTCAGAGGAGAAGATTTTTGAAAGTAAGCTAACGACGGACGCCAAGTGATGGCAATAGCTCACCCTGGCATAGCCAGTTGAGCTAAAAAGAACTTAAAATTAATGATGATGATGATGATGAAAATGATGATTACTAAAATCATTTGGTTGGACTTTGAATCAGAATCACTTAGTTTCCAAAATTCAATGCCTTCTAATGTTTATATTTATTACCAGTTTTTGATTTCAGACTAAACCAACTCAACACAATCAAATCGAGTTTAGTAAGTAATCAATTACTTTTACTAGAATTGTTGTGAAGTATTGCTTGATTTTATTTTTAAAACCTTTTATGAAGATTAATGTACATTAAAATTCATTGTTTTACCAGCAGACTAGACTCCTTGAGCTAGCCGACAGTTTAGCGGCGAGCACTCCTTCACCCATCTTTCTAAATTACATTTTGTCTTTTTCTTTCCTTTTCAAGATTAAGGTCTACCTGTATTGTGTTTTATATGTATGTTTATTATACAATAGGGAAACGGGATAGAGAAAAGGGATGTTTGGGTACCCATAAACCGGTTTAACCCCACCACTAGCTGTTGCTAGTGCCGGTACCAAGTCCGGCTATCCAGAGTTTCTATTGTTGTCTATGTTTGTATTGTCATTTTATTGTTTTTCTTGTGCAGTTCCCTGGTGGGTTGTGGCATGTAATTGTAATGTTAGGCCATTGTAATTGTCTCTTGTTATCTTTTCTTAATTAATTCCAAATACTTATAATCGTAGGAAATTGACATTGGAGTCTCGGACGACGTAGAAATGGCATGTCATAATTATAATTATTCTAGAACAGAAATGCAAATTACTGACACTATTTATTTAATCGGATGTATAAAAATCGAATGAGACTTCAAAGCACTATAATTATATTATAATGACATTTAAAAAGGGGGGGAGTAGAATACTGAAGGAACAAAAGTATGTGGTTTTTAGAAAGATCGAAGTGCAGAAACATGGCAAAATCGAGAATATGGAAAACAAAGACAAGGGACAGCCACAAAGCACGCAAATGAAAACACAACACTTAGAACTAAGGCATTTATAGTTTAAACGTTTAAACTCCAATAAAAACCGGCAGGGTAAATATGTACAGCTCCGCTAGCGATAGCGGTAACACTGTCATTGAGTCAAACCAGGGTTTGTAAAACCCGGTAATGTCAAATCCATGAAGACGTGAAATCAAGCTGAAAATGTCTGGCTTTCATTGGGACACTAAAACGTCATAATTATCTTTCTTAAAATCACCGTGTAGACTACACGCTCGACAGAAACGAATCAACTGGTTAAATTAACACGTTTTTCATATAACTTAGATTTCAAACGTTCATCTTCGTCAATGTATAACAAAAGATCAAAGTACAAAGCTTAAGTCTTTCAGTAGTCTCTTTAATTTCAAGCTCATTGGTATAGCTCTGGTGTGAACGTGGCCGCATACGAATAAAAGAAAAGGTTAGTTCCCATAGGAATTCCCATTGTATGTTGAAAAATACAGCCTCCAAATTCGACAAAAAAATTTTGTCGATGAAATTTTAACATCTTGATTACGTCATTTTCCTTAACATATCTTACTTCTTAACAAAATATGTGTTTTTTTAATATAAAAAGAACATATTCATAAATGGTTACCATCTTTTGTGCCGTTTCACGAAGTAGGCGGAAGTCCTCTTCTATACTCAGTGTCTTTACATCTTCCACAGCACCAAGATGTATGGGTTTTAAATACTTCTTTACTTTCTCCAAGTCAGGATGGAAGGATTTGAATACATCCTGCAATAAGAATTAAAGAAATATATAAACGGGACAATAGCGTTTATTGGTTTTCATCCAATTTGTGAGCTAATATATGATAGATTTGACTAAACTTATGATACTTTTTAAGATATGATCATTGGAAGGCATTGAACCTTCAAAACTAAAACTAAATTACAACTCAAAACACAGGTTGTAGCAAGATTACCTATATTACTTAGACAAATCTGAATTATCAAACGCTTATTTCATAAATATATTGAAAGTCCTCATCGAGTATTTTAAGTACATGTATACTTATTCATCTTACTGTTGCATCTTGTCCAGCATAATGGCTAATAACTCTGCTCCCACCAGGATGTTTACCAGCCCATGTTGTTATATTGTATGCCTGACCATCTATAACCAGCCATTTATCTTCTCTCTTGTTGTGTTTCCGCACTTCATCAAACGTGTAAGAACGCTTGTCTTGTACAACATGTCCGTTTTCTTCCATTATTTGTTAGTCTGGTGTGTTGATTATATGAAAATAAAATGATGTGTTTCATTTAACTCATTGAAATAAATTTATTCATTTCCTTTTATATACCGGTACATGTATTTGTAAAATAAAAAAGATAGACATTACATTACATTTCACATACTTTATTTTTACAGAATAACAATAGGATTGGCTACTAGTTATACCCAACTAAAAGCATTTTCCTTAAACCGGTAGTACACACAGGCACATGCATAAGCACATCAGCAAATTACAGATCATAAGGGTGTGATAGACTGAAATTCACCAAATTAATTATTATTAATTAATTATTTCAGGATAGTTAATATTAATTTGTATTTAAATTTACACGTATTTCTGTGTTCATCTATTTCTTTTTTATATTACTCCTTCTTGTACTCTTTGGTATGTTAGTTCTTTTATTCTTCGTTCTCATTGGTTAACAAGTCATATGTCATTGTATCTTATTTCTGATTGGTTTGTTACTTCCCGCACACAGACACTCTTTTGAAATTCTTTGTTTGTCACTTGTTGTGACTTTTCAACATTTACAAGTTTACGTATTTCTGGGTATTTATTATTTTCTAATATGATCAGTAACTAACATTTCTTAGTCTTTAATATACAACTAATTTGATCCTGTGAATAAATCCGTATGAAACCTTTTTTTTTCGAGTGAATCAGTGATTAAGTGATAGAGAGAAACGTATTTTTACTCTAATGAAATATCACAAACTCAAAGAAATACTTTGAGTAAAAATTAAAGGGAGTAGATTTAGTTATATTGAGTATTTGTACATATGAGGCTGTATTTTATTATATTTTATATTTAATTTTGTAAAGTAAACGGTCCGTAATGCTATTATTGTGATTTGCGATATTTTTGCAACATTATATTTATGAGTGTCATCTTTATATTTTGTACAGGGCCAGAATACATGTGTATCAGTATAGAGATGTCAAATGTAAAGTAGCAGCCTTTAGTGAAATCCATGGTGTCTTGCTTGCCCTTGTATGATATACATGGTAAGGATCTGTGTTATTGGTCATTTTTAGTTCTATGTATTGTCTGTATGTCAATTTTTATTTTTAGTTCAGTCTGTTTGTGTTTACATGTATGTTTTTGTTATTTGGGATTACTTATTGATTTGTGTAATCATGCGTATATACTCCGCTTGATTGTAAACCTACAGGTATTATTTATACCACGTTTCTTACGAATTAATATATTTAAACAAACGAGCTGCGCGAGTTTGTTTAAATATATTCATGAGTAAGGACGTGGTATAAATGTTTTGTAACATAAATATTCATGAGTGATTGACAGTTCGATTAATTTAGGAACAAACCCCCATCCAATCAAAATCAAGCACTCTTGCAAGTTTGTTTGTAAGGCACGTGGTACAGTGATCTGAAAAAAGCCAGAAAATTCAATAATCGATCAGATATTTAATTGCACGCAGCACTGAAACATTTCTTTTCCGGTCAGTTTGTAGTTTTGTTTAAATTTTGTCAAGTATATGTCAGCGAGGATACAAGTTTAAAAGTTCTCGGCAAAAAATGCACTACAGTGAACACGGAAATGACTTGATGGTAATCATGGAGATTTATGCGACAAGGTCAATTTCACAAAGGGTGAGCAGAGAATAATTTAGTTTAATGTGCC
>MJUU01030439.1:9497-24748 GCA_002080025.1 Modiolus philippinarum
AAAAAAAAAAAAAAAAAAAAAAAAAAACAAGTATAAAAACAAATAAAGATGCAGTCAGCGCTAACTCAACTATACTGTTGCAGCAGTATAGCATACCAACAACAGAAAAGCATTCCTGCTTATGAACAAACTTGAAAAAGCCGATAACATCCATAAACTCGACTTTAGTTGTTGATGATTCTCCACCAATGTTTGAAAATAAGGGACACAAGGAAATTCAAAACTGTGACACAATTAATGCATATTCATAAGACCATTGTTACACATCTTCCTATTCTGTTAGTACGCGACTTTACACGACATCCAGATTTTTGTTTTGTACTTATATCCATCATAAAATCGTATTTGGCTTTTTGATGTCTCAAGTGGTTGTTTAATTTAAGCCTTGACTGTTTTTGCAGATACTGCTTGCTCTGGCAGGCTATCCACATATCAACTATCCTATTTGCGAAGGAGTACATGCGGACGTTTAACTTACATGTTTTTTTTAATTATTATTATCTTTTTTTTTTGAGTGACCTCTTGTGCTTGACTGTGCATTTAATTCGAACATTCCACATGTTACCTGATTGAAGAATATTTCATTTGAGACACATTTCAACACCTCAATCACGTCCCCTCTACCCCTTCTATATTTTTATTGTTTGCACTCGTTTGTAATTCATACAATTAAGTGACATGCTTTGTTTGGTAGCTAGTATTTGTACATTTTCTATCTTTTTCAATATCCCCTTATCTATATGGAGTCCAGAATGCTGCTGCATACCCAAGATGTGGTCTAACAAGGGCTTGAATAAGGTATTTAAAGCTCTGTACAACCAGATATGTATACAGTTAAACCTGTTTTAAGAGACCACTCAAGGGAGTAGGAAAAAGTGGTCTTTTAAGACAGGTGGTCTCTTTATAGAGGTCAATTTCAAATAATTATGCCAGGAAGTGTAAATTTTAAATGGTCTACTAAAACAGGTTGGTCTCTTAATACAGGTGGTCTCTCGAGCAGGTTTTGCTGTATTATGTTATTCTGATTAGCCCCATTATACTGTTTGCTTTGTTAATTTTTTAATGGCTGGTAAATGATATATTCTCGTCCATCAATACCCCAAAATCCTTTTTTGATTTTACTATTTTAATTTCTCAAGTTGCCATCATCATTGTATGCATGTTATTTTTCTCCTCACTCACTTCCATACTTTACATTTGTTCGGATGGAACTTGTGTAACCATGTATTTGACCAGTTTTGTAATTCATCTAAATCCCACTGAAGCATGTCCTCATCTTGTTTTTTTTTAATTTCCCTATACACCTTGGTAAATGAGTATGGGGTTGAGTTTTTGCAAACAGGCATATCATTTATATAATAACAAATTCTGGGTTTGGACTTAGATATTTTGAGAGAAACATAACTTCTCCACACCTCTTTTCTTAAAACCATTTCAGGTATTGATCTGTCACGGAGGTGCATATCTAAGTTGAATTCAGGTAGTATACCTGAATATACAGCAAGAAAAAAAATGAAATAAAGCAAGAAAATGAAATATAGCAAGAAAAAAATGACTGAGCTAACGGAATATTTCGTTAGCTCATTCGGTAGCGAGGCTGACTAGCCGGGTACTGAAAGTCGTTGTGTGTGAAGAGTCATACATACGGCGAGAATCATGACTCTTTATTAAAAATACTGATTTTCAGTAAGGAAAATGCTCTTCAGTGACAGAATTAATATTTTTAGTAGAGTCTACTCTTTTTGACTGACAGATGAATTTTGGGCTTGGTTCAAATCCACTTTTTTCTATGGGCTATGGGCCTTTGAATAAGAAAACTTATTTTTACTTGTGTATTTAACAAAGCCTTCTTTTACTGGTAGAGACTTGGTATTGCCTAGCAATACTCTCCACACTTGTTCATCGATGTTGTTCAGTACTGCTACGCCTCCTCATAAGTCACACCTATTTCATATAAACGTGTCAAACCACCCATTCAGCCAATCAGAGCTTAAAACATATAAGAAAATAGCTCCTTTAGAATCTTAATATAACTTCGAATTCTTGCACCTTTAAAAATAAATGTCGGAATGAAATAAATGATACACCTCTTTGAACATTGATGTATCAGGCTTTTTTGAGACCAAGGATTATTGACAATAATGATCCTTGAATACTTATCATATTTGTTTTCCGATAAATGTTTTGGTCGTAATAGTATATATTTAAAGATAAGGTTTTCCCAACCTTGTGAACTCTCTTTGAAGGCCTTAAAGGTATGCTAAAAAAACGTATGGTTTCATATATTTTTCCAGACAGATTTGAATATACGGAAATTTAGTTGAAAATGTTAAAAAAATGAATTGGTGGTTTATTGTTAATTGCCAAATTGATGCAAAACATGTGATACATGAATGTTGAATTTGAGGTAAATGTTGAAGTTTAGCCAGCTGGTGTCACAATTTAGGTCAAAAACATTCGTATGTACTATTTCGGTATTTTGAAACTGAAATGCCACTTTTAGGCCATTTTCATGACTTGTACAAAATTAAAAGGGCTAACTGTGGAAATTAGCTACAGTTTCCACAACTAAACATAGTACGTAGGATCTTTATGCAATTATGTCATATTTTACCAATATGGCGGCGTACAGTATCACTTTCGGTTGCACATTCGCAGTTAAAACCCCTCGTGTTCTGTTCACGTGATTTCCAGGTCCGTTGCTAAAGGAACACATCTATGGCAATGCTGTTCGAAAATTTCCGTCACAAGTCATCAATTGTAATCGATCTTTTTTATCTCAAATAGAGCAATTATGTTTTTTGTGTGAACAGTAGGGCAACGATTGTGATCGATTCAATTGCTTTGAAATAAGTATGAGTTCAATCTAAATGGGTTTAAAAAAAACGAAAAGACCCGATTGCCATCCTCTGGAAACGATTCAAATATTTCAAATATGAACATAACAGCTTTAAAATGCTAAGAGCATCTGGTTTTAATGTTAACAGGGTCTCGAAGGGTAGATGGGATCCTATACACTTTTAAAACGCACTTGTTTAAACCCGGCACCTGAATAGGTTTTCAGGGGCTTTGGCTACAGAGCTGCCGGGCGCGTCCCCAGGTGGTGGATAGGGGAATGCCCTGTCTTTGCGGGGTAGTCAGGTCATAATACGGAAAGCCTGACCGCGAACCATTGTAGCCAAACTGTGTTGAGAAATGCCACGCTCCATGCAGTATAAAGACCCCTTCTATATTTCTCTAAAGAGAGCAGACGCACTGGGTGTCGTATAGAAGGCTAAATTTCCTGCCCCTACCCATTTCTCCCCTTTTCCAGTGGCAATCAAAAGTCGTTGCCCCGGTTGTCCCTTCCACCTTTATTTCTTTCTTCTTTTACTTACAATTTGTTTTGAATTGATTAATTTGTTCTCGTCCTGATATAGCTGAAATATTGCTCATTGGACGTTAAACTCTAACTAATCAATCAATCAATCACTTGTTTAAACGTGGGCCATGCTCTTTAATTTAAATGTTGTGATAATTCAATATAAAAAAACTCCGCGTCATTTTTGTCCCAACGTCGAGATTGAACAATTAAAACGTTAAAAGTGCATTGTAAAGGCTTGACCCACGTTCGTATAGTGTTTTTTCCCGTTCGAGTATACGGGTCGATACACGTGTCGTGAAGGATTAAATTGCGTTATTAACTTTTAAATTCTCAACTTATATTACATTAGAATGACCAGTTTATATCCATACTGTATTAAATATTTACATCAGCATATAGAATTTTGGAAAAAAACGTTCTGTTTAAAAAAGTGGGTAAAGGACATCCAACTGACCTTCGACAGCAGTCGTTAACAATTAATCAGAGGCTCCGATGTATATTGCTTACCTATTCCTGATGTGAAAAAAAAGTATTTGTTATTTGTAGTTATAACAAAGTTTAACATTTGAATTATATTGAAATAAATGTCATTAATATTTAGAATATAAAAAAAAACGATGTTGGATAACATTTCTGTGAAAAATTGCTGAAGATTAAAATGATTAAAATATTTTACTTCAAAATTTTATATATGCACCTATCCTACGATTTTCCATCAACTGTTACCGTTGTAATTGATTTAAGTCAGATGCACAATGAATGCATTTTAGTGCAGTGGAACATCAACATTTCTTAACACCAAAACTCAAAATATATGAAATCGTTTGGAGAGGACAAATAACTCAAGGAACCGAGACTAGCACAAATTTCACATTTTATTTAGAGTTGAATACAAAAATTTCTCGTTTTATTGTCGTGCAAAAGAGTAGACTTAAGCATATTTTGAAAGTAAATTAGAGGCTATCAAGAGCCTGTGTAGCTGATCTTGGCAATGACTGATATAAAACACTCCAAATAACCTCATATATACTACTCAACAAAAGAAACGATACACAGATTTTATCAAAAAATGATATTTAACTTTCTAGCATAAAAACTACTACTCGTACACAAAATGTACTTTTTTTTTTCCCCTAAGAATTAACATCATGCCCCAAAAATTCTCTTACAATTTCTGAACCATCTCGAGTCATGGTCAAGGTCATTATTTGGAATTTCTGTTTGCAGACCTAAATAATGAGAATATCTACATTTTCTTTTTTACCAAACAATTAAATTTTCGAACCGGCTGACTTCCAACCTCTGTTGCTTTGTCGACCATGAATTCCTAATTCCTATTTTCCGTTTTCACCATTTTCAACTACCTTTCTCCGAAGTGTAAAACGCGTATTATGCGATCTTGACGTTGCGACCTATGACGGGACCTGCCGCAACATGATTTATCATTTAATTAGTATGTTTGCTTTAAATTAAATAATAGTCTTCAGTTTGTATCTCTTTTCCGGAGCACCTGATGTCACTTTCAGTTTCACTGGAGTTCACACTGTGAGTGCCTTTGTATTGAATGTTGTGACTTCTATTTCTGTGCTTTGTGTCTGTCTAACGTCATTGTTTTGTGTCTGGTGCCATTGTTTTCTGTGTTCTCGTTTTGGCCATGTCTTTGGACATCGATTTTTATGGATTTCCCTCCTTTGTAACTTCGGTATTCTACTGCCGTTGTTTCACATAACAATGAATTGCGAGGGAAAAATTGAGATCGACGATCTGACTGCGCCGAGTCATTGCAAGCGTTAATTCTGGATTGAACGGGGCATCGAAATGAAACATTGTTTTCCGCTTCTAAAGATGGCAAATTGTTAGCCGATAAAGTGCCCAAATTATTGACATCAAACAGATTAAATCACCCATCTGTTATCGGTGAACTCGATCATTTGGGTGAAAAACTTCAATTCCGGATTTGTATCGTATCCGTTTCGGAATTTATTTAAAAATGGAAAAAAAACACATGCATTTTGGCGTTGAATACATTTATACACTGAAATAAAGACTTTAAATTGCAAAATTCAATTATATTTACAAATAAACTGTGTATCGTTTCTTTTGTTGAGAAGTATATTATGTTGTATATTGTAGGGAGAGGGGTTTATAAAATGTTGTGATAACTTATGTCCGATCCCCTTGCTGTAAATACTTTGAACAATAAAATATGTTTAATTAAAAAATAACCTCAACGTTCAAATGTCTCATTTTCTATAGCTAGTATACCTAAATCTATATGGCTTACTGTGTAAGAGCAGGTTCTATGCTATGTACTTAGCTTGTGGCCATCTTGGATGCGGTACTAACATAATAATTTGCAAAACTTTGAAGGAGACCCAAAAGACTATTGCAGTTCAGTTAGGTTTAAATTGTTCAAGCCATTTCAGAGAAGAAATCTTTGAATATATTTTCCATATGGTTATATGATAAAGTGTGCATCTCGCTTGTGGCCACTTTGGATATCAAAGAAGGCAACGAAAGACAGTTGTGACTAAGTGTGTTTTGCCGTAGGATTCGATGTTAAAATATGTCGACTACTGTTCGCCATCTGGGATCTGATGCGGACTTGCAGGGCACATTTTTTTAAACGGGACTGGCAAAACATCGGCAAACGAATACCGAAGCAAGAAAGAGGAAAGGGGAAATTCTAAAATCATAAATCCAAAATCACGGGAATTCACAGAAACACGAATTGAGACAGTGTGACAAAGACAAAGAACAGTTTTGACCAAATATGGTTCCGATTCGCCTAGCTTCAGAAGTGAACATCTTTGAATGTATTTTACTAAAGAGTCCGATATTAAACAATGTTCCCAGCTGTACAAATGTAAGCTATCTTGGATTTGACGCGGACTTGCCAGACACAATTTTCAAGGAGGGGCAACGAAAGACAGTTGTGACAGAGTTTGGTTTCAACTGGCAAAGAAGAATAATATAGTTGAAGAGGAGAAAACCTGTGAATGCGTTTTCCCAAAGGGGCCAATGTTTAAAAATGCTGCTCGCTGGCGGCAATCCTGGATGCTATGCGACCCATTTTAAAAGGGGACTAACTAAAGATAGTTGTAACCAAGTACTGGTCATAGTTGCCCACTAGTCCTTTCAGAGGTAATCTTTGAATGTGTTTTGCCTAGAGACCAATGTTAACCTAAGTTTCTCGCTGTCAGCCATCTTTGGTGAGCTGCAGGAATGCAAGACAACTTCCACCATGAAGGTAAAATGTATTCCTAGACACACTCAACTTTTTTGCATCTAAAACGTAATCTGTATCTCAAATTGCTTTTAAATACAAAGCAAAATGTACAAACTAACACACATTTGACCAATAAAGAACAAAATTCCGAAATGTGTATTTAGATTTTCTTCAAAATTTCCAATTAAGTACATTTTGATATGATAAACATTTTTGCAGTATTAAAATGAACCCTTTTTGATGAAAATAACCTATAATAACCATTCGATCCGTCGCGCCTGCGTCCGTCCAAACATAAAAAAAAATTGTGTCTGGACTTTTTTTTTTATTTGGAATGTAGGTAGATCACTTCATCGTGATGTGTCTTTTACCTAGGCTTAAGACCTGTAACCTAGCAATATGTTCTTAATATGAAAAAAGAAAGGAAATGGGGTAAATGTCAAGGAGACAACATCCCATATCAAGGTTAAAACGACCCAAAACAAAATATCTAGGGGTCACCATATGGTCTTCAACACACTGAGGAACCTCACACCATATAGTAAGCCCTAAATGGCCCCGAAAAGGTAAAAAAGTGAATAAATCAATGGAAACAAACCACATCCAATAACCCAAATATCAAGAAACTAAAATTTTATAAGAAGACAAGGACAAACCAATGACCAACATATTCCTGACTTTGGACAGGCGCGAAAATTGCGGTTGGGTTAAACTCGTTTTCTTGGATCCAAACCCTCCCCTATGTGTGGTGAATGGCTAAAATAAATACACAAAAAGGCTCACAGTAAAAATCAAAGGTCAAATTGTTGCTTTCGTATATTAAAAGAAAAAAACTTTTACAAAAAAGGACAATAAATCCAGAACGGGTCAGCAGATTTTCTTCCTAATTGCACAGTAGGTTGATCACTTTTACATGTTTATGCGAGTATTTTTTATTATTATTATTTTTTAAAATGTATTTTCCTGAAATCATATGGCTCTGTTTAACATTTATATTTATCAAATATTTTGATAAAATATAACCCTTTCCTTTATTATAAGATTATTAACAAATACAACAAAATGACTCGGAATGTTATGACATCTTTATTAACTTATTATGGACTATTTTAAATTCTTATCCCGCCCTTTCCAAGAAGCCTAATCACACACAATTTCAAGTTTTCTGCCATAACAACACCATAAGGCTGTTTCTGCCTATAAAGCATCCGTTAAACAGATTGTGACATTAAGGCCGTAAAACAGGGAATAGCATTATCACAAGTTGAAAGAAAACATTCGTTAAACAGATTGTGACAATACGGTCATAAAACGGGGTATAGCAGTATCACAGGTTGCAACAAAACATTCGTTAAACAGATTGTGACAATACGGTCGTAATACGGGGTAAACAGTATCACAGGTTGCAATAAAACATTCGTTAAAAAGATTGTGACAAAACGGCCGTAAAACGGGGTATAGCAATATCACAGGTTGCGACAAAACATTCGTTGAACAGATTGTGACAAAACGGCCGTAAAACGGGGTATAACAGTATCACAGGTTGCCACATAACGGCCGTAAAACGGGGTATAGCAGTATCACAGGTTGCCACATTACGGCCGTAAAACGCGGTAAAGCAGTATCACAGGTTGCAACAAAACATTCGTTAACAGATTGTGACAAAACGGCCGTAAAACGTGGTGTAGCAGTATTCATAGGTTGCCACATTACGGCCGTAAAACGGGGTATAGCATTATCACAGGTTGGAACAAAACATTCGTTGAACAGATTGTGACAAAACGGCCGGAACACGGGGTAAAGCAGTATCACAGGTTGCGACATAACGGCCGTAAAACGGGTATAGTAGGATCCCAAGCTGCAACAGAACATCCATTTATCGTCATTTTACATTACACTCCTAAAGTATTGCATGCATTTTAAATTGATAGAATGATACAGACCTTTTTTGAAACAGAACTTTTAATGTAAAATTGAAGTATACATTAAGAGTTCTATTTCAAACAGAAGTCTATATCGCATTATCCATTTAAAATTAATGTCATTTTTAGGGTCGGAATTTAAAATTGAAGGTTACAATAAGAGTTCTATTTCAAACAGAAGTCTGTATCGCATTAATGCCATGCTTTAGGGTCGGAATGTAAAATTGAAGTATACATTAAGAGTTATATTTCAAACAGAAGTCTGTATCACATTATCCATTTAAAATTAATGCCATGTTTTAGGGTCGGAATGTAAAATTGAAGTATACAAAAAGAGTTCTATTTCAAACAGAAATCTGTATCGCATTCTCCATTTAAAATTAATGCCATGTTTTAGGGTCGGAATAGAAAATTGTAGTATACATTAAGAGTTCTATTTCAAACAGAAGTCTGTATCGCATTAATGCCATGTTTTAGGGTCGGAATGTAAAATTGAAGTATACATTAAGAGTTCTATTTCAAACAGAAGTCTGTATCTCATTATCCATTTAAAATTAATGCCATGTTTTAGGGTCGGAATGTAGAATTGAAGTATACATTAAGAGTTCTATTTCAAACAGAAGTCTGTACTCATTATCCATTTAAAATTAATGCCATGTTTTAGGGTCGGAATGTAAAATTGAAGTATACAATAAGAGTTCTCTTTCAAAAAGAAGTCTGTATCTCATTATCTATTTAAAATTAATGCCATGTTTTAGGGTCGGAATGTAAAATTAAAGTATACAATAAGAGTTCTATTTCAAACAGAAGTCTGTATCGCATTATCAGTTTAAAATTAATGCCATGTTTTAGGGTCGGAATGTAAAATTGAAGTTTACAATAAGAGTTCTATTTCAAACAGAAGTCTGTATCGCATTAATGCCATGTTTTAGGGTCAGAATGTAAAATTGAAGTATACATTAAGAGTTATATTTCAAACAGAAGTCTGTATCACATTATCCATTTAAAATTAATGCCATGTTTTAGGGCCGGAATGTAAAATTGAAGTATACAAAAAGAGTTCTTTTTCAAACAGAAATCTGTATCGCATTATCCATTTAAAATTAATGCAATGTTTTAGGGTCGGAATGTAGAATTGAAGTATACATTAAACGTTCTATTTCAAACAGAAGTCTGTATCTCATTATCCATTTAAAATTAATGCCATGTTTCAGGGTCGGAATGTAAATTGAAGTAAACAATAAGAGTTCTCTATCAAACAGAAGTCTGTGTCTCATAATCCATTTAAAATTAATGCCATGTTTTAGGGTCGGAATGTAAAATTGAAGTATACAATAAGAGTTCTATTTCAAACAGAAGTCTGTATCGCATTATCCATTTAAAATTAATGCCATGTTTTAGGGTCGGAATGTAAAAATTATTTTACACTTTCACTTTTTAGTACTTTAATTGTAAATTAACAATGAAAGAATATAGAATAAATGCACACAAGACAAAATCTCTACAAATACATGATCAAACCAAGCAATTCAAAAAGGCTTTTTTGGTTGTTCTTCATCTTGAAGTCACCCTTTTCTCGTGTACGTTGAGAAATAAAATGGTGTTTTTCATTGAAGGGGTTTTGAAGTTTATGAAAGTTCCCAAAAGGTTACAAATATAACAAAATCTAAAATCCTTTATAGTTGTTTTGTACTATTGTATGCATTTATGGCAGAGGTGAATACGCTTTAATTGACCTGTAAACCAATATTCACCGACTCTATATCTGAGTTTCAAGGTCCATAAAAAAGGGGTATTCACCGATACAAAAGAAAATAATTGTTTTATTATATAGTTCAATATATTATTATGTCATGATGTTAATGCGTTTATTTATTCATCTCTCATGATTTCGTTGCAAATACAGTGTAAAAGCAAGACAACTCTATAATAAAAGTATTAATTTTTAGTACATGTATTATGAATCTACTACTTATTTATGTATAACTAGCACAATAATAATGCATATGACATAAGCAATTTTGATTAATAGGGTAGAGGTAATGTTTCCCGTTTTTAGAGTCACATAGAACTCTCCTTGTTTTTCTAAAAAGTGTGATAAGATAATTTATGTATCGGTTAGAATAATAAATTGGCATATCTGCAGATAAATCTTGCAGATTTGCCAAATAATACGATTTGAAAGTGAATTATGAAATGCTGAAAATTCCAATTTTTCATCAGTTTTTTGACAAATGTTGAGTTTAAGTTGACAAGCGGGATTTAAAATACCAAATCACGATGGAATTCATGCAACATTGTTATATACAACGCAGATTACAAGTATTTGGGTTTTTATTATCCCAACATAGACAAAAAAATTGACATTTTTTTTTTTGGAAAGCTTGTTTGGTAGAGTCATATTAAACAATCCTTGTTTTTTTTTACAACGTTTTAAGAAAACTAATGTAATGCTTAGAACAATTATTTGGCATATATGCAGATATATCCCTAAGATTTGACATATATAACGACTAAAAGTGAAAATTCCCATTTTTCATCAATCTCGGGCAAAATATTAAGTTTAAATCTACAAATGGCTCTTTAAATACCAAATCATGATGGTATTTATGCAATATTGTCTTATACAACACGCAGTTCGCGTGTTCTGGTTATTTTTATTCGAACATACAAAAAAAAATGACAATTTATAAATTTGTTGGGTTAGGGGTAAGATTTTTGGTATTCAGAGTCACAATAAGCACTCCTTGTTTTCCTTCCCAATTTTTTAAGACAGCTAATATAATGCTCAGAACAATTAATTGGTATATCTTCAGATATATCTACCAGATCTAACACATATGCTTTTCAAATTCAATAAGATAAGCTCTCTACAAAGTAATAAGTCATTAATTCATTACTGCAGTTGCAAAACATAGTTTTTTACTCATAAATTGTGATCATCAAATTTGTTTAACATTTTTTACGGTACACTACTGTTATATTTGTTAATGCGACACTGTTGTGTTCCGATGACAATACTATAACGTCACGTTGAAAATACAAATCATAAATCTCATTTTTAGATATTTTCGATTATTTTAACCAAACAGAGCTTCTTTTTTTCAATATTTTGTAGTTCTTTAAACTTATATGAACCAAAAAACAAAAACAAAAAAAAATTAAAATGATATATTTCCGTCATCGTTATCAGTTATCGGACGTTGAAATAATAATATAACGAAAAATATGCCAAAATTCGGCGTTTTTCCGCAATATTTATATATGGAACTCTTGAGTGCATGTATGTTTCCTGTGTAGCTTTCATATGAACAAACAATCAGATAGATTTTTTTACCTTATTTTTCAATAATTTTGAGGGATTCACTTATTAATAAGATATCTGTTGATTTAATACATGTATAATCTACATGTCACCGTTTGATTAAGAAAGAGTTTTTACTTAGATTACGAAATGGAATATTTATGAGAAAAGGGAGCTAATAAGTGGCAAAGGGAATAAAAATATGATGTCAATTAGTTATGACGTTACAATGAATAGGTCGAGAAAAAAAAAAAAAAACACTCCGGCTTTAAAATCAAGTCCACTTCGCATACGAATCGTGTTTCGCAATATGCGCAAATCGAATGCGCCCTGTATAAGTGTCGATTAAATTTCAGGAGGTTTGCTGCCCAATCTGAAAATTAAAAGGATTGAAAAAAAAGTTTAACTTGCTTTAAAAAAAAAAAAAGTTATTGAGACCAAAAAAGTATATAGGTTAATTATCCCATGATGCTGATCAGAGTGCATAATATAAAATTATGAATGAAATGCAGGGTTGATGGGCAAATAATTATATGGATTCAAACCAGAGGAGTCTGCAATTCCCATTAAAATATTAAAACACTAGTAGCAAACCTCTTTAAATTCTATATTTAAGGGAGTTGACCTTGGTAAGCCTGAAAATTTCCACTCATTTATTTTCTTAATATTTACAGTACTCAAAGTATACTTTGTTTTATCAGCAGTGGTACTGTAAAATGTTAAAAAAAGAAATAAAAAAGAAAGTATTTTAACAACTGTTATAAAAGGCTCACAACACCTTTCTGACAATTGATTCTACTTTTATCCATATAAGGAAACCCGATATGAAATACTAGAAAAAAACATTTGACCGATATAACCAATACGTAGAAAAATACCAATCGACTGTTAACTATATCGCGAGTTTTTTCTGTAATTGATCGAATAAAACTCTTTTGCGGACAGAGGTAGTTTTCAGTTCAATTTATTTGATTGAGATGATAGTACTTCAAACAGGTAGGATAATGAGCACAATTAAATTTTGTTGTATTCTTGAGCTGAATCAACTACCTTCTTTGAAATTCTTTTTATCTTGCATAAGGAAAATTTGATGATAAAGCAAATCGGTCAGTAAGGGTTATAACAAAATTATCCAACAGCATAAGTATTGTTTAAAGCCAAAGTTCAAAAGGCAAAAAGACAAAGCAGACAGATATTCGCCGGAAAATTATAGACTGCAAGAAAGGGTTTTAAAAAACTAATTACAGAAAAATTCGAAACACCTGCGCGTTCCATAAAACGACCCAAACAAACAATGTGCACGATCTGGGTGTTATCTGTCAATCGATCGTGATCGTACGTCAATCATATGGATTTTATATTCACCTAACGAATAGAGGGCGTATCTCTGTACGTAAATGAATTAACTGTGAAAAAGATGCACATTTCATTTGTATAAAAAATGTCTGTTTCATTGTTGTGTTAAATAGATTTCTTCCTTGTTATGTTTCCAAATAAAAAAAAAATATTTGTACCATGAATTAATTCGTCGAAAAGATGAATTTGTGTTTTTCAAAGATTTTATATTATTTTAAATTTGTTTAGCCTGTTTTCATTAAGATTTCAAAACGACTTATTTTTTATTTGAAAGCCTTTCCCGAAATCCTAACAATTATTCACCACTTTCCCGTTTCACGTGCGGGAAACTATTTTATAAAAGCTTTTAAAGAGGCAAGGTTTTTCCTGTTCATGGGTTAAATTTTCAGCGGTTCCTGTGTCACGTCCTACATGTGCCGTCTTCTTCATCAACTTTTTTGTCAATTCTAGATCTGCCCTTTTCAAGTTTCCTATGGCGGTTTAATCCTGGCAAACATTTTGCATATAAACTATGCAAGTTTGTATACATCAACCGAGCACTGAGTAGATATATCATGCCCCAAGAGAATTTTTTTTTGCAGAGGAAGAACGGCAATAGGATCATCCATTTTTAAGGTTTTAATGAAGACATATATACATGTACATTTATACTATTATTGCTTGTGTTTATTAACACCTATATCTTATCTTGTTTTATCAGTATGAATGCCTCCTGTTTTAAACAAGAACGTGTTAGATTTGAATTTTTGGAATATCATGCAGCATAGAGAAAAATAGAAATAAGTAAAAAGATGTAAACATTGTACATGTATATTCTATATAATGATTAATTTTGAAATAACTAGATATGTACACCAAACTGCCACACTGGTGAATCCAGATTTCGGAGGTGGAGGGTTCCGATGAAGGGTTCTGTTTGATGTTTTGATTATTTTTTTTTTGTAAATTTCTGTCTTCATTCTACATAAAAAAAATCAAGAAAAATGGGGTTCCAACTTCCGAAACCTACTTTGAGTCCGCAAAGTGCCAAATAACTCTTACAATAATAATCAGTAATAAAACGAAGTGAAACAAAGATTGTACCAGTATTTTATTATTATAATATTTTTTTGGTAATTGTCCCTATGTTAACATTTTTAATTAGAGATTCAAGATTCCCTGACAGTTTACACTGTAACAAAATGCAAATGCAAATACAAATGATACATAACTTGGCAATCAAAACATCAATGCCTGTTTATAAACAGCTTGGAATAACATTTTATCGAGTAGACCGAATTATCCTAAGTGTGTTTTACATTAAATGTTTATTTATTTATGTAGAATTATATGTAACAGACACCGTCCATTTATTGCACCTTTTAAAGAGACACTCGGAAATCCGACCAGCCGGTAAAAAGTTTTCATCATCTGAAATGCATTGAGATAACATAAACAAAAACAAAAAAAAAAAAAAAAAAAAAAAAAAAAAAAACAAAAACAAAAAAAAAACAAAACAAAACAAAACAAAGCAAGTGAACAAATCACAGATTACATTTTTATGAAAGTATGTTCATATTTTGTCTAAATTAAAACTTTCTTTCTTTATCACTAGATCAGCTCAACTTGTACAAAATAGAAATAACACAAAAATCGGTATTGAAAGAAATTAAATTTACAAAAATAAGTAGTTAACTATGGCAAAAAGCCGTAGGTTTTCAAAAAACGTTTTTTGAAAACCTACGGCTTTTTGCCATAGTTAACTACTATCTACGGGACTAACGAAAATAAGCAAACATGTAAGTTTCGTTATTCACTACAGTTGAGACGGGTAAAACGGGCTAAATTCTTAATTCACTCACATTTTTTACGTTGCTTGCATGACACGGATTATACATAACACTGACGTGTATCTCTGGTTCTACACTTTTGATTTCTATACATTTCTAGTAAGTCTGATAACTCATCGTCAGTTACCCTCTCTATAACAAATATATTGTTAAAAGGATAATATAAATATACGATTTCCCCTTGAATGTCAAGTATTTGGTAAAAACCATACACCTTTGTTTTTATTTTTTTTTAGATTGGTCAAAT
>MJUU01030440.1:12248-31670 GCA_002080025.1 Modiolus philippinarum
GCATCTACAGACTATATGCAACAATTCTATAACAAAATTAAATCCCTAAATCCATAAATGTAGGAGGAGTTTGTGTCACATGCCACATGTGTAAAAATTGACATCATGGGGCCTCTTGTTTGCACCAAGACCAATATCGAAAATCCGAAAGCTTATTGCGCATCTGCAGACTATATGCAACAATTCTACAACAAAATTAAATCCCTAAATCCAAAAATGTAGGAGGAGTTTGAGTCACAAGAAAAGTGTGACGGACGGACGGACAGACGGAGGGTATAACATTATCCCCAAACTTTCTTCGAAAGTGCGGGGATAATAACGACATGAATCTTACAACCATGCATTAAATTCTAATTAGTGGAACTAGAAATTGACACATCCTGTCTTATACAACCTATTTGCCAACAGTGTTCCTTATTTTTGTATTGTTTGCTTTTGTTCAATTGAGAGTTTTTTAACTGAAATTACATGGGATCAAATAAATATAGACTAGAATAACAAATCATATGTAAGAAAACATTATTTTTAATCATTTAATTTTAATTATCCATCTTTATTACAAGTCAGTTCAGCTTTTACCCCTTGTATTTAAATTGATTGTTAAACTTGCTGATCTATTTTTAGCATGAAGTCAATATGTAAAATCAATTCCACGTTTTATTGACAACTCTTAGAAATATACATATGTTAAACTGGCTGATCTATTTTTAGCATGAAGTCAATACATAAAGTCAATTCCATGTTTTATTGACAACTCTTAGAAATATACATAATCATGTGACCACCTTTTAACAAATCACAGCACTCTGAAAATATATGAAAATAAGAATAATGCATAGGCAAGTTTATATGAATGTTGCTTAATTCATTTTGATGTATTTCTAAAGAATCAATTAAATGTATGTATTATACACACTGTAATTAAATTATAGTGTTTTAACTTTTAAATATTAATTTTTGAAATATTTCAATTGTATCTTGCATTTAATCATGTAGACAAGGATAGAAATAACCTTATCAGTGGTTCTGTAAATTAATAACTCTAGTCTGTGAATGAGGTAGATACGATGTTATATTGACCTGAAAAAGCATATTGACCTTGGATTTCATCCTCGGTTGATATGTTTTTCCAGGTCGATATAACATAGTATCAACCTCATACACAGACTATAATTGTATAATATTTGCTTTACAAAAAATATCCTGTGCTGGACTGTTTTTGCAGTTCACTTGCTAGTGAAGTTGATATTGTGTTCTAATAAGCAACATTTACAGGCAATCACAACCTACAAGAAATGGAAACACAGAAAAATGATAACACCCCACAGGATTGACAAATAAAATACCAGAAAAGGTCATATCACAAACCAACGTATAAAATACCAGAAAAGGTCATATCACTAACCAGCGTAATACCAATAAGATACCAGAAAAGGTCATATTACTAACCAACATAAAAGGACAGATGCATTCCAAACTTCCTGTAATTTTTTATACCCCGCCACACAAAGTGGGGAGGTATTATGTGATACCCTCAGTCGTGTGATTGTCCGTCTGTCTGTCTGTCCGTCTGTCTGTCCATCCCCCGAAGGTTTCCGACTGATAACTTGTAAACAAAATAGCACAAGGTCTTCAAACTTGGTATGCAAATTTTTTACCACAAAACTCAGGTCAAGTTTTATTTTGGGTTCAAAGGTCTAAGGAGTTCTGGAGTTATGTCCCTTGAAACTTTGAAATTTTGTGAATTTTAGGGTTTCCGATTTATAACGTGTGAACGAAATATCACAAAAAAGTCTTCAAACATAATATGTAAGTTGTTTACCACAAAACTCAGGTCAAGTATTAGTTTGGGCTCAGAGGTCCAAGGGGTTCTGGAGTTATGTCCCTTGAAACTTTGAAATTTTGCAAATTTTAGGGTTTTGTACTCATAACTTTTAAATGAAATAAAATACCTTCTTCAAACTTAATGTGTAAATTGTTTACCCCAAAACACAGGCCAAGTATAATTTTGGGTTCAGCGGTACACAAAGTTCTGGAGTTATACCCCTTTTAAGTTAGAAATTTTGTGAAACGTGGCCGGGAATCATGTAATGCACCATTACTCAGAGATGCAACCCCTCCAATTTCCCAGGATTTTTATGCCAAATATCCCCTCTCCGATCATGTCATGACAAACTCTGTTTTTTTCAAATCAGGAATTTTTTGTAATTGGGACCGAAATTGTAGATTTTTGTCTCGCCCACGATGAAAGTCGCAAAAGTGAGACATAGTGATCTGAAATTCTGTCGTCATGTCGGCTTTGTCAACATTTATTTTAACTCTGTGGTTAAAGTTTTCTAAACATCAATATCTTCATTAAATCATTATGAAATCATTTGAAATTCAGACAGAAGCAAGGAAATGGTCTGAAAATTACCTCTAGCTGAAAAATTAAAATTTTTTTTTATAGTTTTTCCATATTTTTTCCTTATTTGGACTTACCGGTAGTTTTTTTTTGTTTTTCTTTTTGCGCAAGAAATTTGTTTAAACCCTGTAGGTAAAGTTTTTTAGAAGTCAAATTAAGTTATTAAATCTTATTTGAATTTCACAAAAAGTGGTAAAAAATCCCATTTTTCCATTAGTTGGACTTAAATTTTTTCGATGAATTTTTTTTGTTTGCATTAAATCTTGTACATACCATAGACTGATGATTATTTCTTTAGTAGTGACCAACATCTCTACCAGAGTTATATCACCTTGACCTATATTTTCTGTTTCAATGAATTTGGCTTAATTTTCTAGTTCTAAGGTCCATATTATCAACAATGTTTCAACAAAATTGAGAATAAGGACTTTAATTTTGATGTAGAATTGTTGCATATAGTCCATAGATGTATAGTAAACTTTTGGAATTTATTCCGGTTCCAGTTTTGGTAAATTTCCTGAAAATTTCCAAGACTAACAATTTTTTGAAATTTTTGCATACAATCATTTTTTCATACAAGACATAATTCTGAAAACTTAGAATAAAAAATATGGTTCCAATTTTGGTAAATTTCCTGAAACTCTCAAAGACCAGCAATTTTTGGGAATTCTTGTTTGCAACCATGGTTAAATTTCTTAAATTTTGTTTTCCAATTTAACTTGGTTAATTTCCTGAAACTGTCAAAGACCAGTTGTTTCTTGACCAATTGGAATTCTTCTTGGCAACCGCATCTTTATGTTGGCAAATTCATATAGGAATTCTACTTAGCAAACATATCTTAACAGTCTGGCCTAATTAGAATGCAGTGGAGCAAGCAGGCAAGACACTAGGTTCGGACGAACCTTTACTTATTATTGAAAATACCCAATAAAATCCAAATGTCCCATTAAAAAAATTTCAATGGGCCATGGGCAGATTCACAAAAATTCTTTCAAGATAACTCTGTAGGTTTCTACAGTAAAGCATGGATTTTACCTCCTGGAAATTTGGATTTTATCCAATTAAAATCAGAATTACAAACATAATGGCATTAGAATTATATATTATATATGTTAATTGTCTTGCATTTTTTAGCTCACCTGGCCAAAGGCCATGTTAGCTTTTGCCATCACTCGGCATCCGTCGTCCGTCTTTCCGTCCATCCGTCCGTTAACTTTTATTCAAAGATCTTCTCCTCTGAAACTACTGGGCCAATATTAACCAAACTTGGCCTGAATCATCACCAGGGTATGCACTTTAAAGTTTGTGATTTTTATGTCCGTAGACCAAACAACATGGCCGCTGTTACCAAAAATAGAACATGGGGGTAAATTTCTGTTTTTTGCAAATAGCTCAAAAACCATTACAGATATCAAAAATCTGACGGGGTAAAAATGATCAGCTGTTTTTTGCAAATAGCTCAAAAACAATTACAGATATCAAAAATCTGACGGGGTAAAAATGATCAGCATGATGAGATCTACCCACCCTGCAATTTTGGAAAATATCTGATAATCGGTCTTGGAGTTATTGCCCTTTTTCCGCAAAATTTCCGTTTTTTATGTTACTTTTCGTCTTATATATTGAAAATGATAGCAGATAGGTGTAAAGTTTAAATAACAAAAATGGTCAGCATTATAAGATCTACATGTCCTGCAATTTTGAAAAAAATCTGACGACCCATTTAGGAGTTATAGCCCCTTTTTTGTTGAATTTTCACGATTTTTATACGTTCTTACTTTTATTTCAAAAGCTATTTGTGATAGAGGTTAAGTTTGAATTGCAGAAGTGTTAAGCTTATCGAGGACTACAATTTCTTTAGATGTCCAGCAGGTTCGCATCTCATCCAAGATGGCTGCCAGCGGGGAATATAGTTTAACATAGGGACCCTATGGCATTCGAAGATCTTATTCTCTGAAACTACTGAGCCAATTGGAACCAAACTTGGTCATAATAGTCCATTGGTGATCCACTTCAAAGTTTGTGATTTTTATGTTCATACCTCATCCAAGATGGCCGCCACGGAAGAACATAGTTTAACATAAGGACCCTATGTGAAATGCATTCAAACATCTTCTTCTCTGAAATTACCAAGCCAATTGGAGCCAAACTTGGTCACAATAGTCCATGGGTGGTCCCCTTCAAAGTTGGTGATTTTTATGTTCATACCTCATCCAAGATGGCCGCCAGCGAAGAACATGGTTTAACATAAAAACCCTATGTGAAATGCATTCAAAGATCTTCTTCTCTGAAACTAATGAGCCAATTGGAACCAAACTTTGTCACAGTAGTCCATTGATGATCCACTTCAAAGTTTGTGATTTTTATATTGGTACATCATCCCAGATGGCCACCAGCGAGGAACATAGCTTAACATAAGGACCCTATCTGAAATGCTTTCTAAGATCTTCTTCTCTGAAACTAATGAGCCAATTGGAACCAAACTTGGTCACAATAGTCCATCGGTGATCCACTTCAAAGTTTGTGATTTTTATGTTGGTACATCATCCAAGATGGCCGCCAGCAAGGATTATAGTTTAACATAAGGACTCTATCTGAAATGCACTTCAATATCTTTGAGCATATTGAGCCAATTGGAACAAAACTTGGTTACAATAGTCCATTGGTGGTCGCCTTTAAAGTTTGTGATTTTTATGTTCATGCCTCATTCAAGATGGCTGCCAGGGGGGAGCATAGTGTAACATAGTGACCCTATGTGAAATGCATTCAAAGATCTTCTCTGAAACTACAGAGCCAATGGGAACCAAACTTGGTCACAATAGTCCTTGGTGGTTTCCTTCAAAGCTTGTGACTTAAGTTTGTGTGTCAGAAACTGTAACATCTGGTGAACTGATGTATAGTATGGATAATAATACCATTAATGGATGGTCTCTTGGTGACAATGAATAAAACCAGTCACCAGGTGAGTGATACAGGCTCATGTGAGCCTCTAGTTATCTTTGAAGTAATTTCCTTGAGGCAAGGACTAATGGGGTGGTGTGAGGATATTCATGTTTTTTTCTTTTACTTGTTTATATTTTCATATTGCAATCCCAGAGTGTCTCTGTATTTTGCGGATGCAAACTTATAAAAATGCAACATTCTCAATTTTGTTGAGCCTTCGACCATAATTGAAAAAGCAGAAACTTAAGTATGATGCTTCCAATGGTGGCATTCCCAATTGTTTAGTTTTGTCTAGCCCAGGACAAAAGTCGCAGAAAGCGAGACATAGGCGTGCAAAGTATGGTCCATAGGTAGCTTACGGGGAACCCTATCTGTCGGACCCAAAATCATGTGACCTTGACCTATATTTTGCGGTCCAGTGACCAGGTTAGTTTTTTTGCTTAAGTCCATTTCTCAATAACTACAAGCTATAGGTCAATGATATTTGGTATATAGCTTGGTCTTGGTTAGTACATGTCAGTCTGCCATATGGCTTTTGACGTTGACCTCAATTTCATGGTCCAGTGACTAGGTTAAGTTATTTGCTTAAGTCTGTTTCTCAATAACTACAGGCTGAGGGTCAATGATATTTTGTATATAGCTTGGTCTTGGTTAGTACATGTCAGTCTGCCATATGGCTTTTGACCTTGACCTCAATTTCAGGGTCCAGTGACCAGGTTAAGTTTTTTTGCTTAAGTCTGTTTCTCAATAACTGCAAGCCATAGGTTAATGATATTTAGTTTATAGCTTGGTCTTGGTTAGTACATGTCAGTCTGCCATATGGCTTTTGACCTTGACCTCAATTTTATGGTCTAGTGAACATAGTTCAGTCCGAAATTATCTCCCTTCTAAACATGCTAATGAGGTGGGCGTCTACTTCATCAGCCATATTTTAGGAACACGCCGTCTATTGATGGTCCATAGTAACGGCTAGATATTAAGCTTGTTCGGGTATATAAATCACAAAGGAACGATGCATTAGTAAAACAAAAACATTTACAAAATAAAAGTTAACAATTGGTCTGCTTTTGCACGTTAAATTGTTTATAGTCGATGTCAAATGTCTTCACTGCAACCACACAAAAATTAACCTGGCGACAATAAAATATTATTAAAAGGCAAAAAATTACCGGGGGCGGACACAATTTCTGTATTAAAAGATAGCCAAAGGATTAATCTTGAAGGGGAAATATGAAATAATTGATTTCAAAGATGTATATTTTCAAGATCCAAAATGATATCCCGTAACCAAGGAATAAGTGAGGCTGGTATTTTNTCAGATAGTACATTTACTGAGTTATGTCTGATCTATCATTTTGTTGGGGCTGCTGAGGAGAGTGCAGGTGAGAATATTGATATTTATAAATTGAGATGTACATTCTTTCTCTGTTTTAAAAACTCCGTTATGATTTAGGGAATAACTTTGTGCTATGATTAATCCACTTACAGCGTTACATTTTAAAATTCACTGCATCAGAAATGGAATTATTTTGGGTCAAGTGAATCTGGTTCAAATTTTGATGTATGAACAATAAAATTTCAACCAATAACATAACTAAATGGTATAGGCCAGTCAGGGGATTCTTTATCTTACTATTATACTGATGTTGTATGAATTATTTTGAAAATCTGACAAAATCCTGCATAAGTGGTTATTTTCATGGGTCTCAAATTTTGTGATTTTTATCAAAAGTGTATGATTTTATTTCTGGGGGACTGAGATATTTGAGATTTCTTATTATTTGCTGTGTAAAAACTCATATAGATTATATTTCGAGGTATGCAGTTTTTGTGACATCAAAACAACTGCTCACAAAGCAAAAATTAAGTCCCATGAAAATAACCACTTGTACAGTATTGACATACATGTATTTGAAGACAGGTTGTAGGAAAAAAGATCTGTATTGTCGGTGACATTAAAATTAGTATTTAGGGCTTTTGAAAGTTGTAATTTGTACCTTGTTTACTGATAGTTTAAATAAAATGCCTCACTAAGACCAAAAACAGTCATTCTTCCAGCCTTAGATTTTGTTACAGAAGACAATATTTCACATAGATGCACTATTAAAACCTTCACTATCAGAAAAGTGATCAACGGACACATGCACATGATTGAATTTGTTATAGTATTTTTTGCTTCTAGGCTTCAATGCCAAAATTTTGAACACTTTTAAAAAGGCCTAGAATAAAAACACCTAGTTCATGACTTGACTTTCCCTAATTTGATCTTTCCATATAAGTTTTCTTTTTCAGAATTTTTACAAACACTCTAAATGTCAGATGTCTTTGTTGTGTAGACCAGGTAAAACTTTTGCAAAAATAGAGTTTTGTGAACCTATGCTAATTTTTGCTAGATCATGTTAGAGAAACACATTACTTTTTGCTTGGCCTTACTATAGTTATATATCTGAAACAATATTTACTAAACAGATGTAAGGAGTATGCTTCTACAGCTTATATCTCAGCTAGAAAGACATGCAGATGATACATTTACCTCTGAAGATGAGTACTTAGATTATGAGTTGTCTGCCCTTGTTAACCAGCTTGTTGTTTGTACAGAGAAACTGATAAGTCTGGGAAAAACTCCTGTTTTAATCATAGATGGCTGTGATAAAATCAAGAAATCTACAAAGGTTGAAAAGGTATAATTGTAATATTAGTGAACAATACATGAATATTGCAGCTGTTTTTTTCCTACATTCTTTTAAATTACAGAGGCTGGCCAAAAGTATTCGTCACTTGTATTTTTTCCCTAAATATTCCATATATAACTACATTTTCAAAAATTATTTGTGAAGTCAGTTCTAATCCGATTTCAATGAAAGTTTCACTGATAAACTCAGAATCTTGTAGAGTTTACTTGTTTATTGAAGTGTAATTTTCTGAAGTTTCAAAGAATCAATGATTTAAAGAGGAATTGAAATTTTGACGTCATGATTTTACTTGCATGTAAATAGGGAATTATGGCCCTGAATTTTACACTTGATGTTTGAATAAATGATTCTTAAAAACTGCATGTCAGAAAATTATGTCCAAATATACAAGTAAACTTCCGAAGATTCTGAGTATATCAGTGAAATTTTCATTGAAATCGAATAAGAATTGACTTCACAATAATTTTTTGAAAAAATGTGATTTTACTAAGGTGAAATCTGCCACCCTCTGTAAATATGCTTTTTATGTTTTAGAGTAAACATGGATTACTAGTAAATCAAGTTTGCATTTGTTTCTGTTTAGACAAAGTTATTGATAACCTTTAGCCTTGCAAATTTTCTATTTAAAAAAAAAACACTTTCAGGGAATCAGATTTAAATTCAGTTTACTGGATCAGATATCAGGCTAATAGCCATACTTGTATCACTGAAATGTGGGACTTTTGAGATAGGAACTCTTGTGTAATTGAAGGCAGAAATAATCTCCTAAAATACCAGTAAAACATAACTGGATCCCTGACATATTGAAATAAATATATATACCACCTAAAAACAAACTATTTATGAAATTGAAGTGTACTTATGATTTGTCCTACATGACAATTATTAAACTAAATTTTAATTGACGAAAAACAATTAACCTTAAGAGCTACAAATAAATTAAATATAAACCCCCCTTAGCTCAACAGTGTTTATTAATCAGTGATTCCCTCTCAAGGTATTGATGTATTGATTTTTTTTCGCATAATACACAAAAATGTTTCTGGAAGGAACACGACTCAAAAGTCTCATGTTGACTTGCTTTATGTTTTTCCAGCCAATGTACTGGTTACCTACCAAATTTCCATCAGGAGTTAGAGTGGTTACCAGTACAAAATCTTCTGATGAAAGTAACATCAAGGAGCTGACTGAGGAGAGGAAATTCAAACAGATTGACATTTCACCATTGACTGTAGAAGAGCAGAGGGATTTGAGTGAGGTATTATATTTCTATGTAGGACATTTTTGCACAACTGTAGTTGTGATATGATGATCAGAATATTATTATTATAGCTCTTTTTTAAAAAAAATGCAGAGGAAAACTTATTGCTAGATTATACAGTGTCTATAGATATTAGAATATGACATTAATTATTTTAAAGTATGCAATAAATTATCAATATCTGTTGATATTTTGAGAATCTTTGTTAAGAAACAGTGAAAGGATGTAGAGTAAATGCACATAAGACACAAAGTCTCTACATGTCAAATACATGGTAGAACCATGAAACAGAACAACACTTTTATTGATGTTCTTCATCTTACTTGTGCCATACTTGGAAGATTAGTGAGAACCGAACCCTCAGACAAAAAACAATCAATCCAGGGACAACCGGAACATCAGAAACGCCAAAAATAAGGGCACTACATGAGTTTATGACAGAATAGAAAAATGAAGACACACAGACAGATGAACAACACGTACCAAATAAAAAGCATTGGTGAGATCAAGTGCACCAGTAGAAAAAGCATCTCCTTCTTCTTAAAACACACATGCCGTTCAGAACATGTCAAATCCAAGTGTAAAGTCAAGTCTGGTATAGTTAAAACAAACTTAAGCTGTAAAGGGAAAGATCTGTTGTCATCTGGGAAACAGATATCCCATCATTGGTCCACAATATCATGATGTCAACTGTAAAGTAGAAAATAATTGATAATGTTGATACTGTAAGTTTCATTAATCAAATTATGTCTAAATCAGTGATATCCTTAGTGAATTTGTGACCTTTATCATTTTTGCAGATATATGAAAATTTATGTTGAAATGAGGTCTTGAGAGTATTCATGTATATTAAACAAAATGTGAAGAAAAATAAAATAACCAACAAGTTTTTGTTTTATTGACAGAAAACATTAAAGGAGAGTGGTAAAGAACTGTCACCACACCAAATAGAAAAACTTGTAGCAGCTAAAGAGACTGGAAATCCTCTCTACCTCAAAATTGTACTGAATGTAAGTTATTACAAGGGTAGGACTAGCATTGCAATTGTAGATAATGATTTATAATATCTATTCAAACACTTAGTTCATTTAAAGAAAAAGTTTTTTTTAACCCCCTGCAACGAATAGTCGGGGAGCATATTGTTTTACCCCTGTCCATCTGTCCGTCCATCTGTCGGTCCGTCTTTCGTCCGTCTGTCTGAGGGGGGTACATGGTTTGTCCGCGCAACTCCTCCTACAGTTTAAATGCTAGAAAGTTTTTATTTTGCAGATCATTTGTACATATATTGAAGATGTGTATGTGGTAAGGATTTTGATTTTGGTTCATTTTTGTGAAAATCTTAGTAATTTTTGGTGATTTTTCCATGAGGGTACATAGTTTGTCCGCGCAACTCCTCCTACAGTTGTATGCTAGGAAGTTTTTATGTTGCAGATCATTTGTACATATATTGAAGATGTGTATGTAGTAAGGATTTTGATTTTGGTTCATTTTTATGAAAATTATACAATTTTGAGCGAAGTAATTTTTGGTGTTTTTTCCATAGAGGGTACATAGTTTGTCCGCGCAACTCCTCCTACAGTTTTTATGCTAGGAAGTTTTGTATGTTGCAGATCATTTTTACCTATATTGAAAATGTGCATGTGGGAAGGATTTTGATTTTGGTACATTTTTTGTAAAAATATACATTGTTGAACTCAGTCATTTTTTGGAGTAAATAAGTAATAGAGGGTACATAGTTTGTCCACGCAACTCCTCCTACAGTCTTTATGCTGAGAAGTTTTTATGATGCAGATCATTTGTACCTATATTTGATATGTGCATGTGGGAAGGATTTTGATTTTGGTAAATTTTTCTGCAAAATATACGTTGTTGAACTTGTCATTTTTGGGTGAATTATTTACAGTGTACATAATTTTTTGCATGCAACTCCTCATTATGCTTTTATGCTAGGAAATTCTTATTTAGCATATCATTTGCAATTATATTAAAGATGTGCATGTGGCAAGAATTTTAATTTTGGTTTATTTAACTGAAAAATATGCATTTGTTGAATTTTGTCATAGTATTGTTATAACATAGAAAAAAAAAGGGAAATGGGGACTGTGTCAAAGAGACAACGACCCAAAGGGGAGTAATAACAACTCAAAGCCACAATAAGATCTTCAATGTACATTATTTGTCCATGCAACTTCTCCTTCAGTGTTTGTGATGGTACAATGTTTTTATTTTGAAGATCATATGTACCAATATTTATGTGATGGTACAAAGTTTTTATTTTGAAGATCATTTGTACCAATATTTAGCATGTTTATGGGGTAAGGATTATGATTTTAAAAGTTAATTTCTATAAATTATTAATATTGAAAAATATTGAAAATAGTCAAATTGGCTTGCTTCAATTGGGTCTTGCTGGAGCTTCACCATTTATGTTTTGGGGATCTCAGCATGTATTTTGTGGGGGCATCATATGTGTCTTACAGACACAAATATCATTACTAAGACATCACACCCCAATTTAAACCTTGCACGTGGGCATGTCATTTTCTAGTTTTAATTTTGTTTTGCTATTTTAATAGGTTCTTGTGGAGAGCAAAATACTGGAATGATCGTGTCAACTTGTTCCTTCATAAACATTAACATAATCAATCTATTCCCCAATCTGTTGTAACAATATCCACATTTTATCTTGTTTATAATGTAAGAAATTCTGTCTTGTAAGAATAAAACGAATAATTCATTACATGAGTGAAAGATATACTGATTTTTGATGTTGATCGAATGCAGCACCTATAGCTATTGCTTTGGTAAAATATGATTTTTAATGCAGTGAAACCCTTGACCCATAAATAATGTCTTTGCGCCAAAACATGTCGATCAATAAATATGATTGATTCCAAAGAGTGTTTGTGTTACTCGGTTCTCAAATATTAATGGAATTATATTTAAGGTTACTGCATTGTAATAATATGTCTTTTATACCTACAGGAATTAGTGGTGTTTGGATACTTCAGACTTCTAGACAAGAAGATTGATAGTTTGATTTCATCTGAAAAGTAAGTTAAAGTGTTATAGAAAGCACACGTTCTGTGGAATTTGAAAATTATTTACAAAATAAAAAAAAATTAGTTTGTAAACCAACACCTGGTTATATGTTCTCCAGGATCCTTCGATTCCTTTGGTATGCAGGGTGCCTTAATATAGCAGTAAATGTTACTGGATCAAAGGGCAACAATTCTCCATAGATTTGCAATTATTTTTTATTGACCCACTATTCTTAAATTTGTTTTAAAGTACAAATATGTACTTTTTCTTGAATCTTTAGGAAATAGGAACAATTTAACCCAATAATTTATAGCACCAGTAATTTTCTGAACACTCTTTTTCTTTTTAGCACAAATGACATTTTCCCCTGATTTACACCATGCAAGGAAATATTAATAGTGCCATCTTGTACCATCTTGCACTGGATTAGAAGGGACGCTAAGTGAAGGGTAGGGATTAGGGAAAATTCAAATTGAACATTTTGTGACATATTTTACAGTGTTGTAGAACTGATTGACATATAAACATATTGTGACAGGTTTTACAGTGTTTGAGATTTGTTCGACATAGTACACAATGTGACATGAATACAGTCGAACTTCGATGACTTGAACGCCCAAGGGACCAATGAAAACATTTAGAGTTTGAGGGCTGTTCGAGCTATCGAGGTAGAACTATGTTTAAACTTGAACAAATTGACCAGAAAAAGGGTTCGAGACATCCAGGGTGTTCGAGTTATTTTAGTTTGAGCCATTGAAGTTCCACTGAAATAGTATTGTAGATCTTCACTGTATCAGTATTGTAGATCTTGCTGACATAGTTACTTAATGTGACATATTTTACAGTTTTGTAGATCTTGCTGTCATAAAAACATGAAGTGTCATATTTTTTAGTGATAGAGATCAAATTGACAAAGTTATATATTATGTTACAGTGTGGAAGATCAGATTGACAAAGAAACATAATGTGACATAGCATACGGTGTTATACATCTTCCTATCATAATAATTTTACACTTTTGTAGAACTGATTGACAGAGTAACATAATATGACGTATTTTACATCAGTCTTGACCTGGTTGACATAGTAACATAATATGTCATATGTTACAGTGCTGTAAACTTCATTGACTTGATTTTACATATTTTACAGTGTCTTATTGATGTAGTAACATAATTGTCCCCCGCCGCAACGCGGAGTGGGGACATAGAAATTCCAGGCGTCCTTGCGTCCGTGTGTCCGTGCGTCCGTCTGTCACCCTTTCTTGTAAGCGCTCTCGTGCCTACAAATTATAACAGATTCTCATGAAATTTATACCAAATGTTTATATCACTAATACCTTGGTCAAGTTCGAAAATCAGTCTTGGTCGATACTTTTTGACAGAGTTATGTGACTTTGACCAAAATAATGACACCATTTTAGCCAAAAATTGACCTTGTAAGGCCATACAAAATTAATTAATTGGTTCTCAGGCCATTTTTCATTTAAAATGATGAGGGAGGGAGATGATTTTTTTTATCTTTTTATTTGCAAAAAAATAGATGAGGCAGCTTTTTACATTGTAAAAACCACCAAAAATGTAGTGAGGGAGGTGATTTTTTATTTTTGTTTTATTGAAATGGCAAAAAATAGGGTCAATGAGGGGCTTTTTTCAAGCCTCTAACTAGATGAGGGAGGGCCTGTGAACCAATAAATTATTTTTTTATGGCCTAAGTGCTCTCATGGCTACAAATTTTGACGGATTCTCATGAAATTTATACCAAATGTTTATATTACTAAAACCTTGGTCAAGATTGAACATCAGCCTCAGTTGATACTTTTTTGATGGAGTTATGGGACTTTGACGAAAATTATGACTCTGTTTTATCAAAAAATTGACCTTGTAAGCACTCTCATAAAATTTATACCAAATGTTTATACCACTAATACCTTGGTTGAGTTTGAAGATCAGTTTCAGTCGATACTTTTCAACAGAGTTATGGGTCTTTGACCAAAATAATGACACTGTTTTATCCAAAAATTAACTTTGTAAGCGCTCTTATGCCTACAAATTTTGATGGATTCTCATGAATTTTATACCGAAAGTTAATATGACTAATACCTTGGTCAAGTTCAAAGATCTGCTGTGGTTGATACTCTTTGTATCCCCACATATTTAATTTTGGAACTGCCCTGAATGTTTGAAAATATTGCAATTTCATATACAGTATACTAGTATATTGCATGAGCGGCGGGGGACCCAGGAATTCTATTCTTGTTTGACATATATTGCAGTGTTGTATAGCTTTTTGACAAAGTAACATAATGTGACATATATTGCAGCATTGTATAGCTGTTTGACAAAGTAAACATAATGTGACATATTTTACAGTGTTGTAGAACTGTTTGAGAAAACATGACATATATTAGTGTTGTATTGCTGTTTGACATAATGTTATATATTTACAGTGTTGTAGAGCTGTTTGACATAATTTGACACATTTTACAGTGTTGCAGAGCAGTTTTACATAATGTAACATATTTTATAGTGTTGTACATCTGTTTGACATAATGTGACATATTTTACAGTGTTGTGGAGTAGTTTGAGAGAGTGACATAATGTGACATATTTTACAGTGTTGTAGAAATGTTTGACTTACTGTCACATATTTTACAGTGTTGTAGAGCCGTTTGACATAATTGGACATATTTACACTGTTGTAGAGCTGTTTGACATAATTTGACATTTTACAGTTTTGTGGAGCAGTTTGACATAATATGACATATTTTACAGTGTCATAGATCTTATTGACATAATACAGTGTTGTACATCTTCGCTAGCCAAGGGTTATGATCCGATCATGAAGAGGAGATGATCGGATTGTAACCCTTGGCTAGCAAAGATGAGTGTTGTAGAACTGTTTGACATATTTTACAGTGTTGTAGATCTTATTGAAATAATGTGCCATATTTTACAGTGTTGTAAAACTGTTTGACAAAGTTACATAATGTGACATATTTTATGTTGTTGTTGAGTTGGTTGACAAAGCAACATATTGTAACATATTTAACAGTGTTGAAGAGGTGTTTGGCATAATATGACATATTTTACAGTGTTGTCAGCTGTATGACATAATATGACATATTGACAGTGTTGTATAGCTGTTTGACATAATATGACATATTTTACAGTGTTATTGAGCTGATTGACAAAGCAACATAATGTGACATATTTTACAGTGTTGTATAGCTGTTTGACATAATATGACATATTTTACAGTGTTGTAGAGCTGATTGACAAAGCAACATAATGTGACATATTTTAAAGTGTTGTATAGCTGTTTGACATAATATGACATATTTTACAGTGTTGTCAGCTGTTTGACATAATGTTACATATTTTACAGTGTTGTTGAGCTGATTGACATAGTAACACAATGTGACATATTTTACAGTGTTGAAGATCTGATTCACAAAGAAACATAATGTGAAATATTTTACAGTGTGGTAGAGCTGTTTGACAAAGTAACATAATGTGACATATTTTACAGTGTTGTTGAGCTGATTGACATAGTAACATAATGTGACATATTTTACACTGTTGTTGGGTTGTTTGACATAATATGACTTACTTTACAGTGTTGTAGAGCTGTTTGACAAAGTAACATAATGTGACATATTTTACAGTGTGGTAGAGCTGTTTGACAAAGTAACATAATGTGACATATTTTACAGTGTTGTTGGGTTGTTTGACAAAGTAACATAATGTGACATATTTTAGTGTTGTTTATCTGATTGACATAATGTGACATATTTTACAGTGTTGCTTGGTTGTTTGACAAAGTTACATAATGTGACATATTTTACAGTGTTGTAGAGCTGTTTGACAAAGTGACATAATGTGACATATTTTACAGTGTTGTTGGGTTGTTTGACATACTATGACATATTTTACAGTGTGGTAGAGCTGTTTGACAAAGTAATACAAAGATTAGAAGATGATTACAATGTTAAAGAGTATGCAGGCAATCTGGTAGAGCAGGTAATTATCTTTGATCTTAATGTATACTGTTGTATGTTGTATGTTGTCACTTGCCATTTTAATCTCTTGAGTACACTTCAAAATGTCTCAGTCATGTTAGATTTTCCAGTTACCAAAGGTTAGTCCACTCAAAAGTTGGACTTTGAAAATATTACACGGATACCTTAACTCATCAGCATGATTATTCATCTGTCATTATGTCATTTCCTTTATGAAACTCTAAACCACATTTTCCAAACATGGCCAGAGTCATCACAGGTATCTTGCAAAACTGCAACATCCTCAAAATAAATAGATAAAAAAAAATAATGGCTGCATGTCAGTGATTGTTCTTCCAACAGCCTTTTCATTTTGTGAATGATCAATACTTGTAAATTTGATTTTTCAGGCATTGTGCAGTATTTCCCTGTCTAACAATGGTATGTCGGAGTTTGGTGTGAAGACTATTTATAACATTCCTGCACATATATGGTCGCCATTGTATTTTGCGTTACAAACATTTATTATTGAACAAAATGGATTGTTAAGGTATAATATTTAATGCATTCATTGTAGAATAATTGATCCCTTTTTAGCTCACCTGGCTATAGCTAGGATGAGCTTTTGCCATCCCTTTGCGTTTGACATCTGTCCCGCTTCCGTCATCTGTCTGTCCTGCTGAAATTTTTCATTCAAAGATATTTTCCTCTGAAACTACTGGGACAATGCAAACAAACTTGGCCACAATAGTTCTATGATGGTCCCCTGCAAAAAAGTTGTTTTCAGGTCCTCACTATATCCAAGATGGCCCCAGCGGGGAATGTGGTTTTAACATTGAACCCTATGAGAAAACACATTCAAAGTTCTTCTTTTCTGAGACTGCTGAGACAATTGAAACCAAACTTGGCCAAAATAATCTTTCAGGTGATCCCTTGCAAAAAAAAAAATTCAGGTCAGTGGTTTATCCAAGATGAGCACAAGCAGGGAATATAGTCTTATACCTTGGACCCTATGGAAAAGACTTTCAAACATCTTCTCTTCTGAAACTTCTGAGCCAGTGGATCCAAACGTGACCACAATAGTCTTTAGGTGGTACCCTTAAAAGCAATTGCTTTTCATGTCATTGCTTTATTCTAAATGGCTGCCAGTAGGGAACATTGGTTTAACATTGGACCCTATGGAAAAACACATTCAAAGATCTTCTCTGAAACTGCTGAGCAAAATGAAACCAAACTTTGCCACAATAATCTCTATTGGTCCCTGCAAAAATTTGTTATTTTCAGGTCAGCCCTACATCCAAGATGGCCGCCAGATAGAACATATATTAAACATTAGACATGATGAAAACATATATTAAACATTAGACATGATGAGAAAACACATTCAATGATCTTCTCCTTTGAAGCTGCTAGCCAAATGGAACCAAACTTGGCCGTAAAGTCTTTAGGTGGTCCCCTGTAAATTCAGGTCAGCCCTATATCCAAAATGGTCACCAGGGGGGAAGATAGTTTTAACATTGGACTCTATGTGAAAAGAAATTCAGATACCTTTTTTTCTCAAATTGCTGAGTCAATTGGAATCAAATGTTGCCACAATAGTGTTTAGTTGGTCTCCAGCAAAAAGGTTGTTTTTTTCAGGAAAGCGCTATATTCAAGATTTCTGCCAGCTGGACAGAGGTTTATTATTGGAACCTATGGTAAAAGATATTCAAAGATCTTTTCTTCTGAAACTGCTGAGCCAACTGGAACCAAAATTGGCAACAATGGTCTTTAATTGGTCTACTGCAAACATTGTTTTTCAGCTCAGCCATATATCAAAGATGGCTGCCATTGGGGAACATAGTTTTAACGTTTTGCTTTATGGGAAAACATTCAAAGTTCTTTTCCTCTGAAAGTGCTGAGTCAATTGGAACAAAACCTATCCACAAAAGTGTTAAAGATACTCCCCTGCAAAAAAGGTGTTTCAAGTCCATAACCAAATGTTATTACTTTGGTGCGGATCCATCATCCTACATGGCTGCCAGCAAGGAACTCGCTTAACATTGGACAATATAGGAAATGCATACAAAGATCTTCTTCTAGAGAACTGCAATATGCATTTAAAAGGAACATTGGACAATTGTTATTATGAGGTGCTGATCAAGATGGCAGGTAGTAGGGAAAATGGTTCATTGTTGGACAATTTGACATAAAGGTTTCTTTACATAGTTTGTAATTGAGACCCTTTAACATAAAAGTGTATTGGTCATGGTTCAGTTGAGCAATACAGGCCTTTTATAGCCTTTTGCTTTACATTTTTAGACTTAGATCTATAATTCCTTATAGATGTTCTGCTTTGTGATTTTTCTGGTTATCAATATGTGCTAAATCTGAAAATAGTTTTGAACTTTTTTGGCCATTCATGGCAAAAAAAAATTGTTATGGAAGAGTTTTAAAATTGTGCCAATGACAAGAATCATAGCTCAATTTCTGAAAGGATAAATGATGGTAAAAATGTATTAATTTTTTGTCAGGATCTGTTAGCATCAAAGACAATGTATAAATACAAAAGACATTTATGGGTTGAATACAACTTAAAATTTAATATGTAACAATCTTTTACAAATGTATTTAAATATATTTATTCAAATGTAGTTTGTCATTAATCGTTTTAACTGATTGGTTAATTAAATAATTTTCAAGGTAAAGATTTCACAGTTGACATTTCTGAAATTAACACCATTCATGCACATTTGTTTATGAAATGAAATGGAGGCAATACACATCTCTTCAACCTCTGTGTCTGATTGTAACGTTCGGCCTGTGATGACACATGTTGACATGTGACACATGTTGAAAAACAACAGCAGTAGAATACCGAAGGAACAAGGGAAGCGATGACTACAAAAATTGAAGTCCAAAGACATGGCAAAAACGGTAACAGATAAAAACAAAGACAAAACAAGGACGTGAGACAGCTACAATGCACGGAAATAAAAAGATAACATTAAGAACTAAGGCACTCATAGTGTGAACTCCCATGAAAACCGGGAGTGACATCAGGTGCTCCGGAAGGGTAAGCATGTCCTGCTCCGCTAGC
>MJUU01030440.1:34305-47901 GCA_002080025.1 Modiolus philippinarum
ATGTATGGAAATGCTACAGGAATTTTTAAATTTTTAAGACTAAAGGACAAGATTATAGATTGATTAATGTCTATTGTAAAATGTTTCCTCTATTCTCTTTAAAAGAATTATCTACAGCCTTATTGGCGACTTTGTATCCTCTTTATTGGAAGAAAAATCATTCCCTAACATTGTGTTTTGTAATATCAATTTTTTTCTGAGGACATGTGGGACAAAAAAGTGATATTTACAAAAATTGAAGTCCAAAGACATTTACAAAACAAGAACACAGAAAAGAATGACGCTAGACAGCTACAAAACACAGAAATGAAAACCCAACATTCAATACCAAGGCACTCGTAGTATGAACTCCTATTAGACTGAGAGTGACATCAGGTGCTCGGGAAGGGTAGGCATGTCCTGCTCTAAGGGGAATTGTTCAGTTTTCACACAAAAGCTAAAAAAAAAAACTTTGACAATTAGATAGGTTAGCTCTCTCTGAAAAAGATAACAATTTTATATTTTAGAGTTATTGATGTATTTACTTAAAAAGGAGTGGTGTTTTCCAGTATTAGTATAGTAAATTAAATAACTGTGCATAAATTTTTGTGAAACTTTAGGAAAGTGTTGATATCAAGATAGGGTCAGCATCCTTTGTTTTTTTTATATAACATTGTATTCATTATTTTTTTTCACAGCACGATATATTATTTATTTCAATGGTTATTGTCTTTTCTACAGTAATTTGGCCTTTCATACAAGATGGATGATTCTATGCATAATATAGCAACTATCAAGGCTCTATTTGTTGCTTTTATCAACTTTATCCACTCTCTAATAGTAACTGACTATTAAAAAAAATTGATGAGTATTCCATGGAACACTTGTGTCACCTTAACTAGAGAAGAGCCATTTTTGGCCAGTGAACCTCTTAAATCTGTAAATTAGAATTCTAAGTATCATGTTCATGGCTAGATTAGGAGAAAAACATATTCTGCAAATTTGTTTAGAATACAGTTTTAGGGACTTGCAGATTAACAAATGAGCTATGTTGGCTTTGCAAACCTCTTAAATCTGTAAACACAAAATTTTAAGTATAATATGCATAACCAGACCTGATAAATAACATATAATGGAAGTTTGGTTGGAATCTGACAGACAGTTGTGAAGGAGGCAAAGATTCACCAACCAAATTAAAAAAATGAGCTATTTTTGCTCCATGAACCTCTAAAATCTGTAAAATTCAAATTTTAACTATCAGGTCCCAAATTTTATATCAAGTGACCAACATATTCTGAAAGGTTGGTTGGAATATGACTTATAGTTTTGAAGGAGTTCTACATTAACAAACTAAATTCACAAATGAGCTTTTTTTGTTCAGTTAACCTCTAAATCTGCAAAATAAAAATTTATATATCAAATGCACTACAAGATCAGGTGAACAACATATCCTGCAAGTTTGCTTGAAATCTGACTTACAGTTGTGGTGGATTAACAAACCAGATTAACAAATTAGCAATTTTGGATCCGTGAATCTCTAAAATCTGTTAAACCAAAATTGTAAGTATCAGGTGCACAGAAATCAACAAACTTTACAAGAATGATATACTAAAGGTCCTAAACAATGATTGCTCATTTCTCTCCGATCCGACAAAAAACATGGCCGCCAGCGCGGGACTTAGGTTTAACATTGGACCCTATGGAAAAAATCACATATTCATCTTCTGCTCTGAAACGGCTGGAGCAAATTCAACCAAACTTAAAAGGAATGATGTATGGGAGGTCTTTTAAAAAAATTGCTCATTTCTCTCCGATTCGATAAAAAACATGGCTGTCAGCGCAGAACTTAGGTTTAACATTGGACTCTATGGGAAAATCACATTTTCATCTTCTGCTCTGAAACCACTGAAGCAAATTCAAGCAAACTTTACAGGAATGATGTATGGAATGTCCTTTTCAAAGATTGCTCATTTTGTTCTGATCTGATTAATAAAAAAATGGCTGCCAGCGCGGAACTTAGGTTTAGAATTGGACCCTATGGGAAAAATCACATTTTCACAACTACACCAGGTGAACAACACATCCTGTAAATTTGGTTGGAATCTGACTTACAGTTTTGATGGAGCTGTTGATTAACAAACCAGATTAACAAATGAGCAATTTTGGCTCTGTGAACCTGTTAATCTGTAAAATCTAAATCCTAAGTATCAGGTGCACAACTACACCAGGTAAACAGCATATTCCGAAAGTTATGTTGGAATAGGACTTGCAGTTTTGAAGGAGTTGCAGATTCAAAAACTGACAAGACTCAAAAATGAGCAATTTTGGCTCCATGAACCTTTAAAATCTGTAAAATCAAAATTCTAAGTATGAGGTGCACATCTACACCAGGTGAACAACATGTTCTGAAAGTTTGGTTGGAATTGGACCAATCGTTTTGAAGGAGTTGCGGATTCAAAAACAGGCAGACTCACAAATGAGCAATTTTGGCTCTGTGAACCTCTAATATCAGTTAAAATCAAAATTCGAAGTATCAGGTGAACAATATATTCTGAAAGTTTGGTTGGAATTGGACAAGTAGTTTTTAAGGAGTTGCTTATTTAAAAACTGACAGACGATGCAGGATGACAAAGCATGAGGATGATGACTTTGTAAGACGAAGAATAATAATACTAATGTGTCGACTCTGCTTACAGCAGGCGACACAATGAATATGAAATGTTGAACTTCTAACCTTAGAACAAACAAAATCAAAAACTTAACAGGCTAAAAACTAAAAGATAATACACTTAAACTTCAACGGCTTAAGCTGCAATAACTGGAACACTATAAATGTCTTGAACCCTTTTTCTCATCACTTTTGCCAAGTTTAATCTTAGTTTGACCTCGATAGCTTGAACATCCCTCCTAGTCAAACTGTTTTTATATGTCCATTTGGTGTTCCAGCCATTGACGTTCCAGTGTTATATACTTACAGAAGTACACCAAATAGACTACACTGTAAAATTAGGTGCTTTAAAACATCAAAAATGTTTAAATATAAAATTTAGAATTTGAAAGATTATGTTTACATAACCAATTTCCAAGCTAGTCAAACAAATCATTTACATATCAAGAGTAGCTAGAATAAGATAACCATTTTTTATATAAATATGTTTTTATTTTTTGAAAAAGTAAATACAGAAAGGTGCAAGACTATAAGTTCCACACATTCTGTGTGTTTTAAACTATAGAATTAGCTTTAGTTTCTTTGTCAAATAACTAAATAATTAGGTCTCCTAATGTGCTATGAGCTTTGGCATCATAAAATATCTTTCCCCACCCATAGTCTTAGTGAAGTAAAGGTTTTTGGTTGATTGTATAGAGTTGAATGCCGCTTTCATTAGTAATACAAGGGATACTTCAAATTTTTGTCCATAGATTTTTTTTATTTTCTCAGGAAATTTTTTGTATGAAATTGGCTTTGAAATAAAAAAAAGAAAAACAGGGGGTCACAGTGCTTGTTTTTAAAAGTACTTATATTGAAATTATCAAATATCAGGTATTTTGTTGTTAGCTTTTAAACCACTCAAAAGATTTTTTTCTGCTTTACACACAAGTTAGTCCTTTGGATAGACTTCCAAAAGATATAAAGAAAAATGTGGGTCACTGACTTTGTTCTCTGAATAATTTAGAAAATATAAATTTTCGTAGTGATATTTTTGTAAAATATTTTTATCTGATTATCTCACTTTTTAAAATATCTGTTTTCAAAATATTTTACTCTCAAATTCATATACAACATCTAATTAACAAAATATGGATTAATATAGTGGATTAATGTCCTGGACTTTTTGGATTAGTAAAAAAATATTTAAATGTTTCACCAGGAATAAAAATATTTGCATTTATTATACCTCAGTATGTATTTTCTATATAAATTGTTTATTTGATAAATTTACTATTTTTCACAGTTGTCACAGACTATTTGCCGGTCAATAGTTTCAAGGACTATTGACTGGTGATGGAACTATTTACTCTTCATTAAATAGGACAGTGAACTATTTACTGGTCATTAAGTAGGACGGTGAACTATGTACCGATGACGTCACATTGATACCTTTGATGTTTGATTTCGGTAAAATAAAACACTTATTTACTGGCTATTCGAACAATAGCAAGTTTATGGTTTCCCTCGACACCAACTATTTCCCTCCGCTTCGTGTCGGGAAATAGTTGTGTCTCGGGAAACCATAAACTTGCTATTGTTCTCATAGCCAGTAAATAAGTGTATAATATTAAAAGCAGATAGAGCCAAGTAGAGCATTTATCTCAAATTGAAAATTTCAGAAAACTACCAATCTACCTTAATACAATTACTTTATATTATTTCTTTTAGAGAGAAGTACCTAACAGATTTAATAAAATATTTTGAAGATGCAAAACAGGTAAGGTTTTTGTATGACCGTTTAGAGTTCATTATGGTATTTAAAACCTTTGGTTTGTTACACTCGTGTAGTAAGTGGAATATATTAAAAAGAAGGATTGTACAGTTTTTATACCTTGTCACACGTAGTGGCTAGGTATTATGTGATACCCTCAGTTGTGTGTCTCACTCTGTCTGTCAGTCCATTGGTCCCTCACCAGAAGGTTTCCAACTGATAACGAACGAAATAACATAAGGTTGGTATCTAAGTTGTTTACCACGAAAGTCGGGCCAAGTTTGATTTCTGGTTCAGAGGTCCAAGGGGTTCTGGAGTTATGCCCCTTGAAACTTAGAAATTTTGTGAATGTAAAGATTTCCGACTGATTATTTGTGAACGAAATAACATACTGTCATCAAACTTTGTATGTAAATTGTTTACCACAAAACTCTGACCAAGTTCGATTTTTGGTTCAGTGATTTAAGGGGTTCTAGATTTATGCCCTTGAAACTCAGAAATTTTGCGAATTTTAGGGTTTGTGACTGATAAGTTACATTGAAAGACATAGAACCTATTCAATAAATCTGTCACTGCTGTGTGTTTGTGAGGTGTAGTTCTTTTATCGTCCTCCGTTTCAAAACGAACACATTGTCATCAAATGTGAAAGGAACCAAACTAAACACTGTGCATATTCATACACAATGTCGCCTTTTGTCATCTGTTTACAAAGAATTTATCGTGCGGGGATATGGTAATGCTGGGCGTCCTTCCGTCCGTGTGTCCGGTCCGTCTGTCTGTCCGTCCGTCCGCCTTGTAAGCGCTCTAGCAAGTGTATTTCTTGTTGGATTTGAATAATATTTATACAGTAGCTTTAGTTCAAGGATGTCTGAATTGAGGTCAAAGATGAGTCCTATTTGAATATTTTTGTAGGAGTTATGCCCCTTTTTAACTTTGAAAATTGATAAAATATCATTGTAAGCACTCTAGAAAATTAATTTCTAGTTGGATTTCGATAATGTTTACACAGTAGCTTTAGTTCAAAGATGTCTGAAGCGAGTTCAAAGATGAGTCCCATTCGAAAATTTTTGTATGAGTTATGCCACTTTTTAACTTTGAAAATTGACAAAATATCCTTGTAAGCGCTCCAGAAAATTTATTTCTAGTTGGATTTCGATAATATTTACACAGTAGCTTTAGTTCAAAGATGCGTGAAGCGATTCAAAAATGAGTCCTATTCGAATATTTTTTAGCTCACCTGGCCTAAAAGGCCATGTGAGCTTTTGCCATCACTATGTGTCCGTCGTCTGTCCGTCTGTCTGTCAACAATTTCAAAAATCTTCTCCTCTGAAACCATTGGGCCAAATGTAACCAAACTTGGCCTTAATCATCACCAGGGTATGGCTTCTCAAAATTGTGTTCGATTAGGTGGTAGGTCAAACAACATGGCGGCCGTTGCTAAAAATAGAACATAGGGGTTAATTGCAGTTTTTGGCCAATAACTCAGAAACCGTTACAGATATCAAAAATCTGATGTAGTAAAAATGATCAGCATGGCAAGATCTACCTGCCCTGCAATTTTGAAGAAAATCTGAAAACCCATCTCGGAGTTATAGCCCTTTTTACGTTAAATTTTCAAAATTTTTGCATTTTTAATTTTTTATTTCAAAAAGTGTAACAGAAAGAGGTGAAGTGTAAAATGCAAAAATGTTCAGCACATCAAGTTCTACCCACCTTGAAATTTTGAAGAAAATCCATAAACCATTGTAGGAGTTATTGCCCTTTTTTCACTGAATTTTTAAAATTTTCGTATTTTTCATCTTTTATTTCTAAAACTATAGAAGATGAAGGCCAAGCGTAAACTGATGAAATGTTTGCCATGCTGTGGCGACTTCAAAACTGATGTTGAAAATTGTTCTTGGACCGCCATTTTCAAAATGGCTGCCCCAAAAAAGGCGGGAAAATTCAACATTGTCTGATTTCAATGAAATTTGGTTTCCAAATAGATTCAAAACCGGTGTTGAAAATTGTTCGTTGACCGCCATTTTTAAAATGGCCGCCAAAAACGGCGGGAAAATTCATCATTGTCCGATTTCAATGAAATTTGGTTTCCAAATAGCTATTGATGTTGCGACTTCAAAACTGGTGTTGAAAATTGTTCATTGACAGCATTTTCAAAATGGCCACCAAAAAGGCGGGAAAATTCAACATTGTCCGATTTCAATGAAATTTGGTTTCCAAATAGATATTGAAGTTGCGACTTCAAAACTGGTGTTGAAAATTGTTCTTTGACCGCCATTTTCAAAATGGCCACCAAAAAAAGGCGGGAAAATTCAACATTGTCCGATTTCAATGACATTTTGTTTCCAAATAGGTCTTGATGTCAAAACTTCAAAACTGATTTTTAAAATTTTTTGTTGGCCGCCATTTTTAAAATGGCCGCCAAAAAAGACAGGAATATTCAACATTGTCCAATTTCAATGAAATTTGGTTTCCAAATAGATATTGATATTGCGACTTCAAAACCGGTGTTGAAAATTGTTTGTTGACCGTCATTTTCAAAATGGCCGCCAAAAATGGCGGGAAAATTCAACATTGTCCCATTTCAATGACATTTGGTTTCCAAATAGGTCTTGATGTTGCGACTTCAAAACCGATGTTGAAAATTGTTTGTTGACTGCCTTTTACAAAATAAATGACGTCTCGACTTAAAAACTGGTGTCGAAAGTGGTCCTTAGCAAGAACGTTTTTTGTCAAAAATAAGCCAAACAAAGAAATACAGTAAAACATGATCAGACTTTTAAAACAGTTCAAAATATTGGAGATGTTCGAGCTACAAAAGCTTTAGAAACTGAAGATCAACTATATAACTTACAATGTTTCCTTGATTAAGGCAACTGAAAGCCAGGTGAGCGAGGTTTATGAGTTATGCCCCTTTTTAACTTTGAAAACTGACAAAATATCCTTGTAAGCGCTCTAGAAAATTTATTTTTAGTTGGATTTTGATAATATTTACACAGTAGCTTTAGTTCAAAGATGCGTGAAACGAGTTTAAAGATGAGTCCTATTCGAATATTTATGCATGAGTTATGCCCCTTTTTAACTTTGAAAATTGACAAAATATTCTTGTTAGCGCTCTAGAAAATGTATTTCTTGTTTGATCTCCATAATATTTACACAGTAGTTTCAGTTCTAGAATGCCTCAAGCGGGTACATAGATGAGTCCTATTGGAGTATTTTTGTAGGGGTTATGCCCCTTTTTAACTTTGAAAATTGACAAAATATACTTGTAAGCGTTCTAGCAAATTTATTTCTCATTGGATTTTGATAATATTTACATAGTGGCTTTAGTTCAAGAATACCTCAAGCGAGTTCGAAGATGAGTCCTGGTCAAATATTTTTGTAGGAGTTATGCCCCTTCTTAACTTTAAAATTTACCCCAAATATGTGGGGTTTCAAATTGCTGGAGGGGCAGGGATATATGGCTACACGTAGCCCTTGTTGATATAGAAACAAACAACAAATCAGTCACAACATCACACCATTTGACACTGTCAGGAATGTCAGGTGGGGACACATTTATTGAATCGACCCTATAATTTCATTATGTTTGGACCACACATCTGTATTTGAGAATACATGTACTAGTATGTCAGTTGTCAAATTTTTGAAGAACATTTTATAAGTCTTTCCCAAAATTAGTATCATAATGTTCTAAGTGTTGATTCATCTATGAAACCAAGATTCTAAGATTATTATGTTTATTTATTGATATTAAAATGTAACATTAAGTATTTTGGCTGTGACTTTGTCCTAATTTTGAAGGTTACGTCTTCCCGGACATTTATTTTATTGAATGTTTTTGTATCTTTGATGGAATTTTATTAGCTGCAAACAAAAATCCCCAAATCAAACATTGAAAATTGACTTTTGGTCAATAGGCCAAAAACAGTTGTTCCAATTTTTTTTAAATCCAATGTAATAAATGTAGATCTTGCCATTACATGTTATCAGCTATATATTACAGTTTATGAGTAAACCCAATTACAAGGTCTAGTTTAAAGTTTAAAGTGACCAATTACCATTTGAACTTGTCATTTTTAGATGTAATATATCACCTCAGTTGAATTGAAAAGGTACCAGGTTTCTATCTCTCACCGTTTTCCAAAAAGTATACTTACAACAACCATGTATAATGATGTTACAAAACTTTTAAGGGGTAAAACTCATGAACAGTTCACCATAGAGCTTCGGTCCAAATGTAACAAAGGTTCATCATAGCCTAATAAACATTTACACTTTAGTAGCAATCTTTTACATGAATACACATCTTGGGGTGAAGATCTATGTACCTGCAAAGTTTGGTTGAGATTTGGCAAGCAGTCTCTGAGAATTTGATTGGACAAGATCATGGCAAGAAAAAGTGAAAAAATAATAAGAAATGATGCAAACACAAGAAGTTGCAATACTTTGTTTTAAGCAACTTAATAACAATAGACACAAATTGTACAAATTAGAATACATTTCAGTATATATGTTTAAATTTGAAATTTTATAATTTCAGAAAATGCCAGCCCTTGTAGATTATGGCAATCGTGCCATTCAGTATAGAATATCACATGAGTTACCGTGGTTATATCTAAAGTTGGAAGACATGGAAGGATTGCAGAAAACTCTACTTAATTTGATAATATTTTCTGTTTTAAAAAGGTAATGCAGTCCTAACTGAAAAGTTCAAATATAAATAAACGTTAGGTATAATTAAAAAAAAATGATATTAAATTGTCAATGCAACCAACTTCATTCTTCAATGATCATGGAAAAAAGGGGGACAGTTTGAGATTTACCAACAGGTTAAAGTTTCTTTTCTGTGAAGGATGTGTTCTGCTACCATGAAACATTATATAAATACATTTTAGGGTATAATTAAACAAAAATCATAATAAGAAATTTACCCATGCAACTAACTTCATGCTTCACTGCTCACAGATAAAAGTTGGATATTTTGAGGGTTACCAGTAGGTTTAAGTTTCTTTTTTGTGACCTAATGTATGCTATTATCATTAAGCATAATATGGGATATGGTATTCTAAAAATCATATAAGAAAATCATAACTTGCAACAACTTCATGCTTTTCATGAAACATAATAATATCCAGTGTTCAGCACAAAATTCATTTTTGTCTCGCCTGCGACGAAAGTCGCTGAAAGCGAGACATAGGTATATCAATCCGGCGGCGGCGGCGGCGTAAACTTTTTTCTAAAACCTTCATATCTTTTCAAGGGTAATACATACAAACATCATCTTTGGTCCACAGCACCACCAAGTGATGACCTTTCCAGCAGCATATATTTTGGATGACCTTGACCTTGTTTTCATGGTTCAATAAGCACATAAACATTGCGACATAGTTTCACATTCAAGTCCTTTTCTCAGGAACTATAATACCTAGACTTGTCATATTTGGTCTATAGTGAGATCTATATGGGTACACGGCAGTCTGACACCTGTCGAGTTTCCTTGACCTCAATTGCATGGTTCAGTGAACTTAGAAAATCTGCGACATAGTTTCACATTCAAGTCCTTTTCTCAGTAACTGTAACACCTAGACCCGTCATATTTTGTTTGTAAGGGGATCTATATGGGTACACGCCAGTCTGACACCTGTCATGTTTCTTTGACCTCAATTTCATGGTTCAGTGACTTTGTTAAATTTTTACATTCAAGTCTATTTCTCAGCAACTGTAGCCTCTAGACTCACAATATTTGTCCTATAGCAAGATTTATTTGGGTATATGCCAGTCTGACATTTGTCATGTGACCTTGACCTCAATTTCATGGTCTAGTGGCCAAGTTAAGTTTTTCTGCTTAAGTCGATTTCTCAATAACTAGAAGTGGTAGGTTGATAATATTTGGTATGTAGGTTGGTCTTGGGTAGTACATGTCAGTCTTGCAGGTGACTTTTGTCCTTGACCTCAATTTCAGGGTCTAGTCGTTAAGTTTTTCTGCTTAAGTCCATTTCTCAATAACTAGAAGTGGTAGGTTGATAATATATGGTATGTAGGTTGGTCTTGGGTAGTACATGTCAGTTTTGCAGGTGACTTTTGTCCTTGACCTCAATTTCACGGTCTAGTGGCCACGTTAAGTTTTTTCTGCTTAAGTCCATTTCTCAATAACTAGAAGTGGTAGGTTGATAATATTTGGTATGGTAGTAAATGTCAGTCTGGCAGGTGACTTTTGTCCTTGACCTCAATTTCACAGTCTAGTGAGCATGTTCACTTTTCTGATTAGTTCACTTTGATTTCACATCAATTTAGAGTCCAGCAGGGACAGGCGAGACATCCTTTAGGGTCATCACTTGTGATACTTAATTAATAACCATATTGTATAAGAATTTTAGATTTTACTGTTGCATTGAGTTTCCTGGCAATGCAATGGTAGGGCTACATCAAATTAATGAGCAGATTCTCATCCAGGTTCATAAAAAATAATGGGGCCAGATGGAAGGCTTTTAAATATTTTATTCTTAATTCAGTTCCACATTAAAATCAAACAAGATTCTGACAAAAAATGAAGTTTTTACGGCATTTAATCGGGATGGTAATATTTGTGTAAAAACGATACAATTTCCGTTTTGGATACAACCTGTTATGGATACGACCTTTTTCCAGTGAATAAAAGTTAAAATGAGATCCTAGTTTTAAAAATTTAGGGGAGGACAGATATTTGGTTGGGCAGGCGGCAATGAAAATCTACTAATTATGGAAACTTGATATGGCCTTATAGAAGAAATTCTCAATTTCAATGCAACCACTCTAAATACATTTAAAAAGCTTTTTTTATCACACTGGATATCTGGTGTACATCTTCAGTGACGTTATTTTTGACAGTAAATCTTAAATTCACACCTGAAAATTTTGACATTTTCTGATCAAAAGTAGTATCATGAACCGGATTGCACTAGAATTTAGGATGGGCTTAATTATGGCTTAACTTTGCATACTTCATATTATAGCTGGAAAGTTTGTGCGAATGTTTTTCTAAATTTTTCATATCATGTTCCCTCATGGCAATGTAATAAATATTTTATGAAAGGATATGGAGTAAATGAACACGAGACCATAACACATATGTTAACTCCAACTGCAATGATTTTAATGAGCTGTATGGCCATTTCGGAAATTTATTCCTCATCAGCAGCACTAGAACCTAAACAAAGGAAATCCATAATTTCAANAAAAGTAGTATCATGAACCGGATTGCACTAGAATTTAGGATGGGCTTAATTATGGCTTAACTTTGCATACTTCATATTATAGCTGGAAAGTTAGTGTGAATGTTTTTATCTAAATTTTTCATATCATGTTCCCTCATGGCAATGTAATAAAACTATCTCTTAATTGCTAGGAATGTTTCAAAATAAATGTTACCATAGTTACTAAAAAAATTTGATTTAAGGTAGTTGGGGTGTCTAAAACTGAGCATCTTTTTTGCGCATCTATGCAAAAATTCAAAAATTTAAAAAGAATGTTGTCTAAATGAATTTGTATGTCTTTAATACAATAATTTAAATGAAAATGAACAATAAGTATCAAGTTTGTTAGAATAATATTACACATTTGCCAAAAATTCAAAAAGTTGTATCAAAGGGAGATAATTCTATACTGAAAAACCATAGAATAGGTCAGATTTTCTAAGTTTGTTAAAAAAAAAAATTGGGTAGTTGATCCAGATTCTTTTTTGGTATTTGTCAAAAGCATTTTGAGAAAACACATTTATTATAATTTTTCCAAATATATGGATTTTTTCATTTTGGGGTCCAAATTACTTTAATAAAGTTATCTCCCCTTTCTTGAAAAACCTACAAATTCTTCATGTTTCATGATATAACTTTTTCAAAAGGTCCGTGACATACCTTTTTTATGTTTTTAAATCAAAGTTCTATATTGTACCAATGAATATACAAAGTTTGGAAGAAATTTTATGTCTGCTTATAGAAAAAATATGCCCTTGAACTGTGGTATAAGGCTATTTCCCATATAATTCTATTGTAAATATAGTGCGAAAACACCAAATTTGACCAATCTTTAGAACTCTGCATCTTTTTTGACATATCCGTGACCCCCAAGTTTTTTTGCATACTTTTATAGCATATTGCTCAAAGTTTTATCGTACAAATTCTCAAAAAGTTCTTATGTCAGAAACCAAGACACCCCAACTACCTTAATGCTTTATTTATTTAACAAGGATTGCAAACAGCCCAAAGACTACAAAGTTGCTCCCCACGAAAAAAGAAAATCAGGGGTCAATGGCATAAATTGAAATAGTAAGTCAAAAGATTTCTAAACCTGAAGATAATATCATCTATGCAGAACTTGAATTCACAGTAACCTTGGCATTTTGTTATTTGTAAGAAGCATGGCATTAAAATTTTCATTGTTCAGAATTTTTTAAAGTGCCTTAAAATTTATGTTTATATGTAATTTCTAGGGATTGTGTGTATGATTTGATTGAATTATGGAATAAAACAGGAGTGAAGTGGAACACCATTGCAGATATGTACAACAAACAGATTGACCTTTACCTAGTGGATTGTCAACAATGGATTGAAGACAATCTGTTACAGAAAGAACAGACTGCATCTTTTATGGTATATTTGCAGTCATAATATCACTTTCTTTGTACACATTTTACAACCCTCAAATGTAGTTTAAGGGGTTCATGTACATATAAATATATGTTTGTCTGTCTTCACTATTTTTAAGCTCATCTGCTTTTAAATCACATGAAGAATTTGATGAAATTTTACACAGAGGAAGAAGATGACTACTAGTATATGCAGATGTGCTTGGAGGAATACTATTATTGTCCAACACCACAAAGGGCAGATGATTTGACATTTCATTGATTCCTTTGGAAAAGGTTTACCTCATAGGCACAGTTCCTCTTAAACCACTTGAAAGATTATGATGAAACTTTACACAAAAGAAAGGATATATGCTGATGTGAATGTTGTCAGATACTATGAATTGGAGATAATTCAACTTCAGTTATTTTTAGGGAGCTGTGGATTTATCCTTTGCGACTTTGCCATCATCACCTCTGATTGTAATTTTACAAGACTTATAGGATCAATATTCCAGTGATTTAAAAAATCAAGAAAGCATGATATTAAAAAGATATTATTAATTTTTTGGTGGCATGTAGTTCAGTTTC
>MJUU01030441.1:0-14818 GCA_002080025.1 Modiolus philippinarum
CCAGTATAATACCACCAAGCATCGATCCATCAAAATGACCCCCACCACTGCCAGCAAGAAAGAGCATGAGGGCAAGGTCTTCTGGAATCTTTACGGAGATCCCCCACCCATGAAGCCTCATCGATTCAAAGTCGGCGATCAGGTCCGAATCACAAAGAAGAAGGGCATCTTCGAGAAGGGATATACTCCGCGCTGGACGGAGGAGATCTTTACCATCGCCAAGGCCCTAGCGATGCAGCCGCCCACCTATCGTCTCAAAGACTACAATGGTGAGGAAATCGAAGGATCCTTTTACGAGCCTGGGCTCCAGCGCACCGATCAGGACGTCTTTCGCATCGAGAAAGTCTTGCGGCGGCGAACCAGGGATGGGGTTAAGGAAATCTTTGTGAAGTGGTTGGGATATCCTAAGTCTTTCAATTCATGGGTCAAAGAGTCCGACTGGCAATAACCAGTAGTCTTTCCGGTTTCTCGAAAGAGAGAGACCAGAAAGAGTGGGGGAACGTCAGGGGTGGGGAAAGGAGATTTCAAGTACTCCTGTATCTGCAGTCGGGATGGGTGGATCTGGGTGATGACGTGCTTTTTTCTCATGTATAGCTTTAATGGCGACTTTTGCAGATTCAACTACATTCTCAATTTCGAGGCCTCGCTTACACCTACTGGAAGACTTCATCTTTTCATCTAGATCATCCAACCCGGTCTTAACCTTTTCTTCTAGGGCACCCATCCTGGTCTGTATATTTACTACTAGATCCTGCCAATTTTTAGCATACCATCTCTTGGTGACCGGTTCGTCTGCTCGGGTCCCTTCTGGCAGATTGAGGATCGCATGCCCTTGCAAATCGATATCCCCTTCCATCTTACCACCTGCCATGGGTAGGCACTTTGCCACATATTTCTCAATGCGATCGAAACGTTTCTTTTCTTCCTCGAGAGCTTTCTGGGTAGCACTAAGCTCAGCCTCTAGGTCATCGATACTTTTCATCTTTTCTTTCAGCTGCTGAGTGACCCATTTCTTCGTCACGGCGTCCGAGCTATCCCGCGGCAATCCCAGATTGATGCGATGATCGTTCATATCGAGATCCTGAAGCATCCGCCATACGGGCATGCGCTTCCTCGAGTGAGATCCAAATTTATCCATTTATCTATAGGTCGAAGATGACCTCCTCGAGCGTCCGACCTTCCGAAAGAAGCTTCAAGACGTGCAAGCAAAAGTGCCCGGAGACCACGTCACCGCGACGCTGAAGCTCATCGGTATTATATCGGATTTCCACCCTCAGATAGTGGACGATCTCGTTGGGTGGGGGTAGGCCGTAGGGATCGAAGTAGACTTTTTGTCCTTCGCGCTTATGCCAGCACGTCCAGTGTGTGCCGGGGCCATCGCGATCGTCGTGATTCAGGATGCCGCATTCGATGAATGGGGTGGGTGGTAGGGCATTGCGCATGAATACGCCTCTGAAATGGGGGATATGTAGGGCCTTGGCAGCTTCCTCCAGCTCTAGATTCGAGAGGGGCTGGTGGGGGAGGAGGATGTCGTGCACTCGTATGCTGCTCATTTATCTAGGTATGGGCGGTGAAGCCTCCGCATCCGTCAGAGGCCGCAAAACGATAGAGAGGGAGATGGGGCGTGCGGACCACTCAGAGTCTGTCTTCTTCTTCTCCAAGCGGGCTCTGAGAGCGCATCGTTTCTCATAGAGAGCCATCTTCTGCTTACATTCATTCAGATATTCCAACCCCCTGTGGTCATGTCTGATGGAGCTTCCAGGATTGCATGAGCGTCTACTTTTACCCATTTATATATATGATCAGCGATGCGGTGGGGTATAAGCCTGCTAAGGAGGGATGGGCACCCGCACCCGTCAGAGCCTTAATTGTGAGCTTCTTCGATTCGATAGTGTCCGTGGGCGAGGGTGCTGATGCCATCGGGGAGGATGTGACGCTTGTCGTCTTTGGCGGAGAGCGCGATCTTGTTGATCTGCTCGGCGTAGATCTGATGGAGATGGCTCCGGATGATATTCATTGGACGATGGATTTCTTGCTGGGTGGTGAGGCATCGCTTGTAGTCGTCGAAGGCGATGCTGCGCTTGATGACGCTCTTGGTGACTCCCTTGGCCTTCTTGGTGATCTCACCATCATCCACCTTGAAAGCGTATAGCTTCGCTCGGAGCCCCACGAATTCAGTCATAGCCTTGCCAGCGCACTCGTCCTTAAATTTTCCGAGGATCTTCTGAGGATCTTATTCACGCCGTTGGGAATGCCAGAGGAATGCTCGGTTGGATAGTTGGACGTATCGAATTTTTTCTGCACGTGTGGGGTGATGTCCTTGTAAAAATCATCGGTCTGAATCTCGTAGGCTAAGCTGTCGGTATCGGTGAAAAGCAGGCGGGCCTTATCACCGTACGTCTTCTGCATGAATCCATAGTGGAAGTCATACATGAGAAGCTTCGAAATATCCAAGATGCAGGCTCCTAGGTAGACTGGCTTATCGAATTTCAGCTTGGTCTTCTTCATATGGACGGCTGCTAGATTGTCGGTGAAGACCACCCTACGATCGAAATTAGGTTTGGCCACGAGCTTCAGCGCCTGCTTCTCGGTGGTGACCAGCCTGACGTCCACGCGCTTCCGGATATTCTCCATCGTCTTGCCGAAGACCGAATTGTTCATGAGCTTGAAGAAATCCTTCTCAGAGTCGGTCTTGGCCTTGGCGCGAAGAGCGGTATTCAGATCGATATAGTGCTTGAGCCACGGGGATTGCCTGAACCTAATGATCCGACGGCATTTCGTAAGCTTCATACCCATCTCCAAATACATCTTGAGATTTCGATAGTGGAGGACGTATTTCTCACGCTTGCCTAGATGAGGCACCAGCTTGCGGACTTTGTCGATCTCTACGGTCTCGGGCGCGAGAGGGTAGTCGTTGTGGGCGTCGTGAAGATCTTTCGGATATTCGAGATCGCATTCTATAATGGCCCCATATTCGTGATCGTCGAGATAGCTGAGAATCTCATCGATCTCCTCCGGCTCCACCCATTCGAAATCTCCTGTGGGAAGAGGCTGTGACATCGCCCATCCGTAAAGGTTATTGGCGTCGAGGTAGGTGAGATGCTTGGTGGGCTGAGAGGCGTCGTAGTCGGTCATGTAGGGATTATTGGCCCGAGCGTGGCGATGAGAGATCATGGCGACCCCTCCTCTGGTGCCCCTCTCGAACATTAGCAGCATGTCTGGATCGGAGAGAAGCTCCAATCTTTGCCCACTGGTTTTGAGGGCAGCGTCGTAAGACAATCCGGGCGATGTAAAGTAGTGAGCAGGATCGAGCCCATAGTGAGTCTGGCAGATATCCCTAAAATTCTCGAAGATGTCGGTGAGCAGTAAGACGTCGGTTTCTAGGTAGAGATTGTGATAATCTCGTAAGGTCTTGCATTCAAAGGTCTCCCAGACCTTCTGAGCGTGCGCGTAGTCTTCGTCGGTGATGCCCTCCCCGGAGAGTGTGCTGTAGAAGGCTTCTTTGGGTGGAAGCTGAGTCTCTTCCAGCTTGGTCGGTCCATCCATATAATCGTAGGGAAATATCCCCTTTCGAATCATCATCTCGTTGTGATCGCCAAATCTTGCCTTCACGGTCTTGAATTGGTCGGGGGTGAGATTCTTGGCTAGCTTATCCAACGGGCTGAGCGTGAAGCGTAGCGAATCGACGAATCTCATTTCCAGATCTCCCACCTTCTTGGAGAAGCTGATATACTTCTCATCAGTATTGGGGATGCATTTGATCTTATCCTCAGAGAATCCAAGCTCCTTGACGAAGATGTGGGAATCATACCCGCTCAAGTTGTGGAAGAAGATGGGGACGTGCTTTGGGAGCTGAAAGTCTAGATTACACTTGTTGTGTGCTGCGCCTCGATATTTCCCAGTAAGATGGTCGTGATCCCGAACCTTATCCAATCCTAATTCATCTCCGCAAATGTGGCAGTGTGTGCTTTCTTCAAAGCTCTCCTTGTCCTCATCGGTCATCTCCATGGGCTTATTCTCCTTGTATAGCTTACCGATGGCTTCCACTTCCTTCTCCATACACTCCACGAATTTCTTGGCTGCATCCTCACCGCAATAGATGACCCGATCTTTGTAGTCTCCATGAGCGTACTTCACGTAATAGCTGAATCCCGATGGTCGCTGAAGCTGGTAGGTCTTCGTGTAGGAGTGTGATGGATCTGGCTGGTAGGTGCTGAGCTTCTCCGTAAAGCACTCGAAATCCGCGTAAATCGCGAAGGGGACTCTCATCATCTTTTCGTGGTTGCAGAAGGCTAAGGTGGTCCCTTCTTCTGGCATCTCGATCCTGACGGCCTCTTTCTGGCTGCAATATTCCATGTGTTTGTCCAAGATATCTTGCCTGGAAAAATGGTTGAGGCATCTGCGGCAGAAGTAGATTTGTCCATCGTGCTCTGAGATTTGAGAGCTCAAGAGTCGTGAGAGACTCTTGATCCAGCAGTAATGCTGCTTTTCTTCGTGCTTCAGGAAGAGGAGATCTACGTGGGTGGGGCCTGTATTCTTAGATATCCTGAGAGGACCGATCTGAATATCCTCTTCTCCATCCTCACCCTTCTTGACGCCATTGAAGTCATAGACATTGATGTTGATGGAGGGATTCTGCCTCTCAAACTTATCGATCGCCTTGAGCGAGACTGGGAAGTCAATGCCTTCGAATTTTAGCTCATCTTCCCATTTCTTGTACTGAGATACGCGGTAGGCATGATTGCCATTTACTTCTTCATGATGAAGGGCCGCCAGCACTGCCCACTGGAAGCAGCGATCATCTTCATTTTTCACATTGATGATCGCCTTCTTTTTCCCGAGAAAAGATGGGGTTGGTAAGAAGGATCTGCCCTTGAGAGGCTTGAATTGGTTGAGGTGGATTTCTAGCTTCTCAATGTGCCCGAAAGTCCATCCGCTCCCTTCACGCATGAAATTGGCCATACTATCCTTGATCTTCTCCGTCATGGAATCAATCTCCGATTCGAGGTCGGATGACTCCACGATTACCCTCAAGCTCGATCGGAATGTTGGATAGGCGTAGATATTTTCACCGGTCGCGGGGTTGGTCTTCACCATCTCCACGTGGAGGATTATTTCCACTTTCAACCCCTTCTTTTGGGTGAGAGCATCTGAGATGGTGGTGGAGATCGTGATCCGACTTACTTTGAAATATGTGGTCACGTCGTGCAGCTTCAAAGGTTCAATAAAGACCGTGCCAAATACCCCACCCAAGGCTTCCCGCTTATCAGTGACCTTGATCTCATCCTCGACTGGGGCATTTCTGATATCTTCTTCGACCAGCTGAAAGAGATCATCCCTCTTAAGGTGAGAGTACTTGGCGAGGCCACGATTCTTAGCGAGTGCTTTCAGCTGCTTCTTGCTGAAGACTTCCTTACGGGTAAATTTACGGGCGGTTTTCTCCTCGATGAGCTTTACCAAGGCCTCCTTACTTTTCCTGCTAATCCCCTTCAAACCCTCATCCTTAGCTATTTGGCGGAGGGTCTTCATGGTCTCTTCAACCACCATCTTACCCTCGACGGGGATGATCTCCTCTTCTTCCGTCTCGCGTGGTTGTCCATGTCTCCAGCAGAGACCATCCTTCCCGGGCTTGCTCTTGCACAACTGCCCCTTCTTCCTCTTGAGTGGGTAGCCGCAAGTGGTCTTCTGCTCCCTTGGTTGATGCTCAAATCGCTGGACTTGCTCCATCCCACAATTTTGACACTGCTGGATGCGCTCATCCATCTGAACCAGGTTGGGGGCATTGCAGCACTGATGCTGCCTTTTGGAGGTAGTAGGGGTGGGGGTGGGGGTGCTATCTTCATTCTCCAGAAAGAAATCCTGGAACTGATCCATCTTATTTCTTTCTGATGCCATATCTTTATTTATATCAATCTCGGACGTAGGTAAACCTCTCTTTAAGGTGTCCTGTGGGACGACTTGTCTATCACCGAATACATATGCCATTCTTGTATTTACCCTATGCTCAATAGGAGTGCCTTCTGTTTGCATTTTGCCCTCGGGGTAGGGATTTTTATGCAGGATTTTGCATGGGTGGTGTAGAACTGTCATTATGACACTACTTATGTAGTTACATGTAATTGTGGTACCAAAGTGCATTTCTTGGCTTTTTTTTGGAACCATTTAATCTTTGTGGAATTATAATGTACATGACTCGGGATATGGCAATTGGTTACAGCAAAAGCAGTATAAATACGAGGCGATTATTCAAACTATTTTTACTGGTACAAATAGTGATTATTCAAACTATTTTTTACTGGTACAAATAGTGATATCCAGCTTACTGCTATTAAAAAGGATAACGGCGTTTTCTGCAGGTACATTCGACTTACTAAAAAAAATGTCAACCTCCATATCAGGCTTCACCCCGCATATTGTATAGGAGTGACGAAATTATGTTGAAGGTCAAAAAGAAAGAAAGTCTTTAAAATTTTATCACTTGTTTACCGGAAACTGTATATCATTTGCAATAATGGCAAATCTTTTGATGCGAGACTGTTGATAAAAAAAATGAGAGGAGGCCGATTGCATCGACCTTCTTAATTCATGCTTAATGCATGGAATTTGCATATACACTCTCCCTTTTCGGGAGACTTTCTCCAAGAAAGGAAAGTGGGAGGGGGTAAAAAGTATTACCAGTAGCCCCTTGTTTAGATGTTCTCCATATTACGTATGATGCGGTACACTACGCCATGGGGCTGCAGAATCGTTAAAATAATAGTTAGTCATTTCAAAATTTCACAAAACGCCTTCTTGAATTCATTGTCCGATTGTTATCTTTTTCTACAATACCCGCGTTCGTACTTACCATATCCATACGAAGAAAGATAGCCAATTCCGGTCTACAAATGACTCGCTTACAGAAAAGACGATGTTTCATCGGTGCTTTCGGAACTTTTAATGGAAGACCGACTGATTGACAAAGGTCACGAATATTTTGCTCGAATCATTTTTGTTCAAAATTCCCAAATAAATGTACATGTATATAATATTATATATTTCTGGTGTTTACGCATTGCTTATTCAGGTGAAATTTAGTATATTAAGAAAACAACCAGAAACGATTGGCGATATCTCCTCGCTTGGCTATTAGTCATACTTTCATTAATTTTTGTTCCGTATTTTATAGCCTAGCCATTGCGCTATTTTCTAGGCATAAGTTGCCGAAATGACCATACTTTAGCATTATTGCGTAATGTTTTTTTTCATATTGCCATTGTAATAGATCCGAGGTAAGCCATATCTGAAGATGGCCTGAGGCGCAAGCCGAATGCCGATGTGACTTACCGAGGATCTATAACTGTGCCAATATGAAAAGCATTACACAATGATACCTTTATTAACTAACTTCATTTCCATGAATTGTATCAATTGCATTTCTTTAGTTTATATTTAATAAACCTTGCTAGGCACCTGACAAGTTACGCACTACTGGCTCATTTTAATGTTATCATAGCGAGAGGCGATAAATCAAGAGTAGTCATAAGAGACTTCATATTGGACTAGGCCAAAATGGAAAAGTCCGTATTGGCCTAGTTTAGGTCATATTCGCATACTTTGTCATTCGTATTGATTTGGCAGTTTTGAACATATTATGTCAAATACACTTAAGTTAATTGAATAAAAATTTTAACACGTGCAGTGAAAATGAAAAAAAAGGTGCTATGCTCATCAACACTAAAGCAAGTAGAAAAAATATGGCCCGTTATAAAACAGTCATTAGAACTGAGGACAGGGGACTCATAACTCTGTTAATTTTTTACTTGCTTGTTTTAGTATTATTTGTTAAAGTGACAAAATATGCTAGTTTATATGACAATAGATATTTGATTTGATTGATTTGAAAAATGCCAATAAAATATGTTCAGTTGATGAGCCTCGTTTACTCTATACATTTAAGTTAAATATTCAATAAATTACAAATGAGTATTTTCAATATTTTAATTGTCAAAATGTTTTACTAAGAAGTCATTTATTCATTTCATTTATGGTCAGAACGTCGTTGGTCCTATTTTACGACGTCAGGTTTTTTCGTTGTATTTTTCATTGAAGTTGACAACTTTGACGTTTCCCACAGAGAAAACGAATTCGGTGACCCCCTTTTTTTATATAATTATTTTCATTATACAAAAAAATTAACATATTGTTTCTTGAAGAAAATCTATGGATCTAGTAAGAAGATATAATGAAAAAAGCGACAAATTTGTGCATTAAAACTTGATTTCCCTATATATTCTTTGTATTTTTGATGATATTAGGGTCATTTTTCAGACAGCTGTAGAATAAAAACGAATTCGGTGACCCCCCTTTTTTATTACATTTATTGATGTCTTATACTTATATCTAACTCTGTGCAAAATTTATAAAAATTCTATGGATAGGTTGTAGCCTGACCCTTGACTTTAAGTGAGAATCGAACCGTCAATCTATAAAAGTAAAACCCAAAACAATGGCAACACCAGAAACACAAAGATACAAAGACATCACATGAGTTCAAGTAGTATAGAGAGACAGTTCAGGTCGCATTTGCGGCGGAGCGTTGCCATGGGAACACGAAGTGTTCCGATAGAATACGAAGTGTTGGCGATCTCTTCCACTTTTAAAACCCCTAGCCCTAGCCGTTGCAGCGGAGCGTTGCCATAGGAACACGAAGTGTTGCCGATACCTGCACCAATCCTCGATTTATCCTATTGATCGAGTGTCTTCTATCAGGTCTGCGTTCATATAGGGGAAATAACACTTGCATTGAAAAAACCACTCTGCATTTATAGGGGCTTGTGACCCTTAATTTGAAACATATATATATATACATATGTTTAACATTAGCTCATTAAGTTTTTTGGTTTTTTTTGGGGGGGGGGCAACTTCCGGTTTGTGACGTCATGAAAACATTGTCACCACCACCACCAGACCCACACTATTTTCATTTTCACAGCAGCAGCAGCAGGAATAGAGTGAAATGACGTCATCGTCAACATCAGTAGCAGCAGCAAAAATTATACCTCGTAACTGGCGCAGCAGCAGCAGTATAGTGAAATGAGCACGCGAGCACTGACAAAAATATACTCGTGAGCAACTCGTGAGTCGTGTTAGAATACTCGTTAATCATGTGAGCAGAGTTTCGAGCAACTCATGATTGAGATGTATTTATAGCTTTGTTTATTAAAATTTACTCATTCATGCAACGAATCTCAAGGAGTGAAGACCTCTGGAATGTACAATTGCGATAGCTGTAATTATCATTCAGATCGACAATTCAATCTTCTGCGTATTTCAAGCAATCACGGCATATTATAGAACAAGAGATGGGCAAACAATAGGGTATGGGAACGGACTCTAACATGTCCGAAGAAAGTCGTGTTAGTGAAGAATCTGAGATAACCAACGATGATAGATCTGATGAAGAAGACTCAGTCTGGGAATCACCATGGAATATTATAGTAAACAAAGTCACTAATGCAAATCAGTCTGAATACGAAGAAAAGTTGAAAAGTATATAGAAGCCGGACATGTGGAGGATAAGGCATGAAAACTTGGATATAAAAAAATGTTCCCAGAATACAGAGAAACGATGAAAGATGCGTATCTCAATAGTGTATTCTGGATGGAGGATATGCGGAAGACCCAGTGCATAGTAAAATCAAGAAAACGGTCCAAAGTGTGAAAGAAGAAGAGGACTATGATACTAGAGAGGCCTGGAAGTATGCTGTAGAAAAAAGACAGTATTTGTTTGAAGGGTATTGAATGCTTATGACCCACCATCGACTGAAGATAGCAATGACTCTGTGTAAAAAATAAATGAATGGCAATTGGGATGGGAGGAAAGGGTTAATGCAGCCTATTACTATACAGTTATAGCCAGTCACAAGCCTGGGAAATGCAGAGTGACCCTTTCAAAGTTTAATGTAATGAATAGGTGAAATGGATAGAGTTTGTGTCAAACAATTGTTTTTTCCCCTTATTTTATCTCATCATCAACACCACCAAGCAGCAGCAGCAGCAGAAGAAGAATACCAATCATCCTAGCGCAGCAGCAGCAGCAGTAGAATCCCCCATCACCCTAGCGCAGCAGCAGCAGCAGCAATATGGTGAAATGAGCATGCGAGCACAGTCAAAAACGTGATTGTGAGTAACTCGTCAGTAGTGTGAACAAAAAATCGCACACAAATTAATAAATCACGCGTTATCTCGCCTAAGGCTACGATGAAATCAACCTATTAAAAAACTACGGGAAAGTTACCAGCAAGAGTTATCTCTCTTTGATGATCGCGCACGTGATAGAAGACACCCTACAAATTACCATTAGGGTTATATTAAGACTTTGGGTTAGGGTTAGATGATCAATGATGATGTTCATAAAAAATAACAAATCAAAATAAATTATAATAACAATTAAAAATAATTAAAATTTATTAAAAGTAATGAAAATAAAATAAAAAATTAATCAAAATTAAATTGAATTAATATTAAAATACATTAATAATTAAAACAAATTAAAATAATTAAAATAATAAAGAAATTAGAAAATAAAAAATAAAAATAATAAAATAAATAAAATCAAATAATGAATATAATAAATAGTGAAAAATCAAATACAATAATATTAAAATTGAATAATAATAATAAAATAATATTAAAATTAATAATAATAATTTAAAAAAAATTAAACACAAAAATATAAAAATTGATTCAAATAATAAAATTTTATTAAAATAGATAAAATAATAAAATTAATTAAAATAAATAAATTGAAATACTTTTCACTTCCGGTTGCACGTGATTTATGTTATACGGTCATACGGCACCCTTATGGCATGCCACGTGGATTCATCGCCTCATTTCAAATCAATATGGCGGTAGAAGGGAAATAAATGTCCACTTCTGGTTGCGCATGCGCACTCCCATACACCTCCACAACATCCCTGTCTACTCTTCTATTGATTTATGACATAATTTCCGGTTAATGTGGTTGTTAAGGTAGCAAGACACAGTTTCGTAAATTTTGCGAGTGGGCTTTTCCAAGATGATTACATCATCTATGGGATTCCCTGTTATTTTAAGATCCTTACATTGAAAATGTCAACTTTTTTTTATATTTATGTTTAGAGTTAGACTTGATGATAAAATTAATAGATAATTGAAGTCAGAGCTTAATTTCAAATTTTATTTTGTGTCAACTTTGTGCAGGGGAGACAACTGGATGAACACTGTAGTTTGCCATGTGCTAAATTTTGAACTCAGCTGCCAGCCAAAATAGCAGCTTTCGGAGCCGGTGACCGTACCCTAAAACCCTACTTAAAAGAAAGAAGAAATCATGTTCTTTGCAATGAATTTAATTTCAATGGTAATTTCTGCACCAGTATTGCTGAAATTTTTGGCTCAACATGGCCTGATTTGGTACAATTTTCAGTGAAATTTACCATTTTGTCCACAATTGTAATCATCTCAGTTTGCATGTACCATTGTCAAATTTATTAATATTTTTAAATATCACGAAACTTGAGATTTTAAGCTTTCCATTGGTATATAGATGTCCATATATAATTTTATACATATCATATAAAGGAGGGGGAAAGTTTTTATTGACTTGTTCATTATGCCGTCACACAAAATAACTGTGTTCTGCATCCTAAGAGCTTCAAAAAAGGCTTACGCAACATTTCCAAGATTGCAATTTTTTGGTGACGTCACAAACCGGAATTTGCCCCGCTCCCAAAAAAAACTTAATGCAGCTAATGTTAAACATATGTATATATGTGTTTCACATTAAGGATCACAAGCCCCTATAAATGCAGAGTGGGTTTTTTTTCAATACAAGAGTTATTTCCCCTATATGAACGCGGACCTTATAGAAGACACTCGATCAATAGGGTAAATCGAGGATTGGCGCAGGTATCGGCAAAACTTCGTTCGGAACACTTCGTGTTCCTATGGGAACGCTCCACCGCAACGGCTAGGGCTAGGGGTTGGGCTAAGTGGAAGAGATCTCCAACACTTCGTGTTCTATGGGAACACTTCGTGTTCCCATGGCAACGCTCGGCCGCAAATGTGACCTGAACTGTCCCTGTATACTACTAGTACGGCATAAAAAAGAAACAACAAATACGGCTGACCAAAATAAAAACAAATAACTTATATGACAACCCCCGAATTGAACATGTCAAATCTGGTAGTAAAGTTATTTCCAGTAGAGGAAAAAAGGATGGTAAGGGAAAGATCTGTTGTAATCTTTTTATATCCCATAGAAGTCCACAAGTTTGTGATGTCGACTGTAAAACTTCAGCAGCGATAAATTCAAGTTATGGGTATCACGCCTTTGTTAAAATACCCAATTTGTGGGCAACTGAGCTTTATCAAGGAAATCACTGTATCATGCAACCAAAGGCCCTTGAGCACCAGATGAGTTGACGCTGTTGGAATGTTGCGATCAAGGAAATGGGAAAAGGAGTAGGGGCAGTAAGGGTCTTATTTTGCCTGAAAAATAAATTTGGTTGAATTCATAGAATTTTCTCATTGAAATATTCTATGACTATGGCTTTTCAGTAAACAGTAACATTTCTCAAACATTGATGTATCATTACTAAGTTTTTGAGTGTAGAAGAAGGGACAAATTGAAGATTTTGTCGAAAAATGACAAATTTGACCAATTTTGACTACTTTTTCTGCATAGAAAATATACAGCACACGCAAGAACCACAAAAATATTTATATGGGAGGTTCAGTTCATGTGTACCAATAAGATGGTAGATCATCAAATTGGTTTTTGAATGTGCTCGATATTTCCGGTTAGGAAAACTGTTCGAAAATCTGCCAAATTCGGCATTCTATGAAAACCTTTTCACGACGTCAGAACTATACCTTTTGTGACGTCATTGGTTCTAATTTTTGTATTTTTTCTGGAAATGATATTTCAGCTTTGAAACGAACGTGAAAGATAATCTTCAGAGGCAACTTAGAAATTCACTAGAATCTTGGGCCAAATCAATCCCTTATCGCACCTTGTCCTTTGTACTTTAATTATCTAATCTGATGAAATTGTACCCAACTATACGAATTTATTTATTGAAGATCCTATGTAAAAGTTGCTTAAAACAACACGATAGATTTTCCTAATTTTTCTGTGATTGAAAGTTTATTAAATGTATTTTGATAAACAAAATCAATAATAAGGACGTTTGTATAGCTGTTGTGCATGGAGAACAACAAACTAAAAATAAGAAAAAAAAAACTTAAATCTAAAACATATATGTAAAGCCAAAATCAGCTAAGGACAGAGCTTTGCATGAGGAAGATACTCCTTAGTTTTCAACAAAATGTACAAAATTTAGATTGAAAGGTTCCAAATAGAATCGGCTTTCGGGTCAGCACCGAAGCATTGACTACTGGGCTGGTGAATACCCTCGGGGACTAACAGTCCACGAGCAGAGGCATCGACCCAGTGATTACATACCGAAGTTACTTGTGAATTTAGTTTCTGCATATCTTCATTTCTACAACTTATGTCTCTTCAGTGCAGATCAAATCCAAACGTTTGGAAGACCATAACCTCAAAGATATTGAAAAATTGAAAGAGAAAAATAACCAATATGATCTAAATGTAAAACCAAAATCAGCTAATGACAGAGCTTTGCATGACGAAGATAGAATCGGCTTTCAAAAATTTAGATGTATTGTAAGTGATATTCAAATGTAAGTTAAATTGACTTGGGTCTTTAATGTTTTTTATTGCGAAATCTTTTATTGAATAGTCTTAATAATGGTGTTTGCAAGGAAATTAAATCGTTAAACGCCATGTTTGTAAGAACCATACTGATAATGTTAGATTGGTAAGGCTTTATCTACCTCCTGGTTATAAAGATGCTACAACCTTAGATATTAATTGCTATTTTACATTTTTGTATACGTTTTTAACCAAAAAGCTGTAGTGTTTGGTTTACCTGACTATACCTGCTTTATATAGCGAGATATAAAAGAATGATTAAGTATTGGATAAAAATATTGAATACTGATAATTATTTTTCAAAACAGTGTTATGAAGTAATGCTGGCGGACTGTATAAAAAAATCTAATGATAAATTAAATTGGGTATACAAATTGAGAGATATTATGTAAAAATATGGTTTTCAAGATGTATAGCTACAACAAAATGTATATAATGAAGGTTTATTTGTAAGTGAGTTTACACAGAGATTGAAAGATGAATTTATTACTGAAATGTACAGTTTTAATGATAATTCATCAAAATGTCGATTGTATAGATACATTTATGATGTGGACACTTGACAATATTATTGAGATAAGAATGTTTATTATATATGAACCTTATATTACGAAATATCGTAAATCTGCTCATAATTTGAATGGCAGATTTTTTTTTCATATAAATAGACAACACAGAGTGTGTCAGTTATGTGAAAATCATGAAATAGAATATGAATATCATTTTATATTAGGGTGTCAGAAATATGCCCATATAAAAATATTACTGGAATATGACGTCAACATATAAACTGATACAATTGATGTCAGTGAAAAATATTAAAGAACTGAATAATTTTGGTAAATGTTTCTGTCTTGCCGAAAGAATTCGAAATTCAGAGTAATATACATGTACATGTAATGTGATTTTATTACTGTAAAACTACATGTGGTCACTCTCCAATGAGTAAATTATGTGTGTAACTTAATTGTTTGTTCACTTATTCATTATATCATATAATTCAAATTGTATTTCTATAAGCTGTATTGCTTTTGAATAAAGAATATATATATATATATA
>MJUU01030441.1:15810-40330 GCA_002080025.1 Modiolus philippinarum
TATATATATATATATATATATATATAGTTTCTCACATTTTCTAGTAATAGTTATCACACGAGGACGCGGTATGTCTGTATAAGATCACCCGACGTGAGGGGTAAGCTTATACAGACACACCAAGTCCGAGTGTGATAACTAATTTACATCCCAGCTAATTTATTCAGCTAAGGAAAGACGATACACATTCTTAAAAATTATTCCCATGCTTAAAATGTCATGAAATAAATATTCTTTACTCTAAAATCAGTATTGCATGGACACGGGTTGTGTATTCCGGTTTATACATGAAATCATTATGCTAAACTCCTCACAGGAAGTGATCTTGATGGAAGCTGTATACTGAGGGTACATAACTTAATTTGTTAGTTGGCAATGGGTCTGGAGCTGGCATGTCAGTTAACTGCTAGTAGTCTCTTGTGATTTCGTGTTTATGTCCGTATATTTAGTTCTCTCAGTTTCATTTCTCACAATTGACTCAGTCCTGTTGCCAACTGAATTTTACTGTTGTTACGATTGTTATTTTATTTATCACATTGGCTGTAGGGGGAAGGTTTGGGCCCAATAAAACTAGTTTAACCCCGCCGCAGCAGGTTTGCGCCTGTCCTAAGTCAGGGAATTTATTAAGCCATTGTGTGTCTTGTCTGTTTTCTAGTTAGTTCACTTTATGTCTAATGGAGTCTAGGATGATGTTTATTTCGCTGAACTTGGGCCAACTCCGACCTGCCGTTGGGTGTGGGGTTTCCTCACCGTTCATTTTTTAACACCAAATGTCCAGCGAGTTCGTGGTGTAGTAGGTAAGGTAGTAAACGAACGACCCTGGTTCGAATCCCACCTTGGACAATGTCATTTTATCTTTATCTTTAAAAATTTTAAGATAGTAAATCGTAAAATTTTACTAAGTCCAAAACAACTGAACAGTGCTCAAAATCTGGCCTTGACAAAAACAAAAAAAAAAGTAAAAACATCCATTGTTCTAGCTGGGATGAGATTGCTGGGGTGATCCGACTCAGATCACCCCAGTTAGAACAAAGGAGCTGGGATGTAATCACAGTTCTCCAATCACAAATCAACAATATGGAATATTTTATCCAGCTGATTGATTAGGTAAATTCGTATTTAATCCTTTGGTTCACAACTTAACTATTTAATGAATGTTAGCAAAGCCATCATCCTCAGCAATAACATGGCCGAAAGGCTACAATGAAATGATTAAACAATAGCCATCAGGAGATCTGGAATTATTATCATTCGGGAATTAATGTTTCAAATTTCATTTTGTGATTAAAGAAATGGGGAATTCTTTTTCAGTATATCACGGTTGTATAATATTAAGGTAGATAGACAGTAATATTCATATCCATGAGATTTTGTTGTAAGTCGGCACAATTGAAGAATCAATCCTACTTACCCAAAACCTGTAATAAAAAGTATGGGTCACCACGCTTGTTTTTTCTAGAATTGAGATCAAAGTTTGCTCATTTTTAGCCATTTTTTTCACCTAAGTTTACAAAGAATGCACGGGGAAATAGAAATGAACTTTTTATCCATGAGAATTTGATATATTTTTGTGAACAGATAGTTCATGATGTAATTTATTGGTTACAATTAAAAAATGAATATGTCACCATGCTTTTAACGGAGATATTTTACAAAGTTTCCGGATGAAACATTATTTTCTGGAAAAGGGAGTTAATTCGCGGCAAAGTAAACGAAATATGACGTTTCACATTTGTCATTCAATTATGACGTCACAAAGGAAAAGCCGTCAAATTGCTATTCCGGTCCGAAAATCGAACCTACCCCGTACCCGACTCTTTATTTTTCTTATGCGCGATTGCATTGCGCAGCGCAACAGTGTCTATCTACCTTAAAGTCGCGGTTTCAGATATTTTAAGAAAGGATATGGAGTAAATGTACATGAGACCATAACACATATGTTAACTCCAACTGCAATAATGATGAGCTGTATGGCCATTTCAGAAATTAATTTCTCATCAGCAGCACTAGAACCCAAACATAAGAAATCCATAATTTCAAAAAATGTTTTAAATTCATAAAACGTAACAAAATCCGAATAATCAGTAATATCAAATATAGCTAAGGACAAAACTACAACTGAGGAAAATTAACCCTTAGGTTTTAAAATTTTCATAAATTTAGATAGTAGTAATTGAACAAAGTGCTTCATGTTCAAGTAATTTGGAAATTATGAGTACAATGATTTAATTTCAAAGTTTGATGTACGAACATTACATTTTCAACCAATGACATTACGTTATTTACGTTCTTGGCCAAAATATTTTGGTGTATGCTCTACCCATAATTCCTTAGTTTTGGCGCGACCAATAATGCAAAAAATTGAGAGAGTTTAATGAAAATGTAATTTTCAGTTGTTCGCATACATCTGTGGAGTTGAAGAAGAAACCTTTGTACTTTTTTTTATGATTGTGACGTTTCCAAACATTTTCTCCTAAGGGTTGAATTGTTTTTATGATGAAATCTCTGTTTTATTCAATTTTACAAAATGAACAATGTCCGTTTGTAAAAGGCGATGAAAATCTACAGCCGTATCTTTTATATCCCCCTTTTTCTAATTTGAAGATTACTTCCAACCATTGTCAACGTATATCAGTAATTTATATTTAATTTGTTTCATTACCTTGTTACTATTTAATGACAAAAGAAATATGTTAAGCGTTGTAGACATGTATCCAATTTGCACCTGGTAGGGTTGCTATACTATCATCTTCTGATACTCTTACAAAAACAGGATAACATAAAACACCTACAACGACCGAAAACTACAACAACATGCCACAATTCACAAGCAAACTGCGCCAGAAAAACAATGAAGACTATAGAGGAACTCTTGATAGCCTGCCTTGGTACTTGCACTAGCGGAAGCCAGTGGTATAAATAAACAAGTATAATAAACAAACGAATAAAACCCAATACAGATAGACTACTAACTGTATGACCACAATCTTAGAAAAGATTAGCATATGACAAAATGTAAATTATTATGTCCTATCTTTGGTTTTCTCTGGTTAATTTTGTAAATAAGTACCTAAGAAGAATATTGTGTAGTTTATTCAAAGATGCGTATATACCATCCGTACAGACTTATTTTATAGAAATGATAGATGGAAGGTAACAAGATCTGCTCCTTTTGGTCCAATCTGGTAACGAATATTGCAACCCCACACCCGACCTGCCGTTGAGTGTGGGGTTTTCTCACCGTTCATTGAAGATCTTATGGTGGCTTTGAGTTGTTATTACTCCCCTTTGGGTCGTTGTCTCTTTGACACATTCCCCGTTTCCCTTCTTTTTTCTAGTTTAGCATTGATGCCAAAATGAGAAACACTTCATGCCTGTTGCAAATAGTACCAAAATTGTTAATTTACGAACATGAACGCTGAACATGATTTAAGATTCAAGAAACATTTTAATCTGAAACTTTTCAGGAGTGATGTGTGACAGGTCCAGTACATATGATTCTAGTTTGTTTCGATCCAAAAAGAAGGCAGAAATATTTCAAACTCCAGGGAATAACATGCGTAATAACAAAAATATTCCAAATGCCGTAAAACTGAAGAGCATGCACACAATTGCTCACTTCTTTCTAACTTTTATAAGTCAAAGCAGATTTTTATCATCTTCATATTTTGAATTTGATAATGTATATAATGATCTTTATCAAAATCAAAACCCACAATTTCATTTGATATCAGTCCCTTGCTTAAAAATTTGAAGTTTCGGTCCAAACTTTGAATCAAGATTCTATTTTGTACTTAAATTGGGATGGTCATTTCTTTAAATTTTCTACGACCTTTCAATAGTAAATGCTGCTGAGTTGCTACCAGACACTACTGCAATGAAAGTGGAGGTTCAGCATGCCATAAAACCAGTTTAACCCGTCATTTGTTTTGAAATACCTGTACCAAGTCAGCACCATTGCAGTCGACAATTTTGCCGGTGGTTTCCACCTGATTGTCTTTTTGTCTCATGGACTTCGGCTGTTGACATCTCTGTTCGCTCATTCTGTTATAACCACCATCCGTTAATATATACACACACAAATAGTCTTCACAATGAGATTGTGCATCTTCAATGAACTGACGAATTGTACCACTCTTGTACGAAAAAGAAAAATGCAAATCAACACTTCAATACCATATACTAGATGATCAAATATTTGATATACAAGTACGTACAGTGAAAGTGAAAGTGTGGATCCTATTATGATGTCAAAAAGACAAAAATGCATTTAAGGTAGAAATAGTAGTAACTGAATACCGAACTAACTGTAAATTACTTTTTCTGTTTCTGTTTCTCTGAAACAGAGGCAGTAGCATACCAAACGAACAAGGGAAGTGTTTATTACAAAAATGGAAGTTCAAAGACATGGAAAAAACGGCCACTGCGAAAAACGAAGACAAAACAATCACGTGAGACAGCCACAATGCACGGAAATTAAAAGACGACATTAAGAACTAAAGCACCCATAGTGTGAACTCCCATGAAATCCGGGAGTGACACTAGGTGCTCCGGAAGGGTAAGCATGTTTTGCCCCGCTAATGCCACCCGTCACACTATCAGTGAGGCATATATTATTTTGAGAGATCTGTGTGGTAGTAGATTAGTTAATTGCATTTTCTAATCCTTAAACAAAACCAATTAAAATCCATTTTACACGTTACATCTCTAACCCGAAAACAGTACGGTGACCCCTTGATGCTTTGTTTTGGGTCGTTTTAACTTGGATATTGGATGTTGTCTCCTTGACATTTACCCCATTTCCTTTCTTTTCATGATAAATTTGAAAAAGTATTTGTAAATCTCTATAGTAATTAAACATTAACACGGACAAATCTGTTGCACAAACATCACTAACGAAGCGACAAAACTACAATTTACAGATATACAAGACAATATGACAAACTAAAGCTATGGTAGAATGAACTCCCTAAACCCGAGAATGACTGAATCAGGTGCTCTGGATGGGAAAGAATGTCCTGCTCCGAACATTGAAATTTGCGCTACATTTCGATACGTGTATTAATGTTGAACTCCATGTCCACCAAGTACATGCCGTACACAGTTTTGAACAATTCATGAAATCAAAATCTTGATTCTGTTGACTGACATGAATCACGTTTACGTTGCCTGCAAAAAATATTAATGTCATTATAAAATATTAACACACAGTATTATTTCACTGATCAAATAGCGAAAAATATAGAAGTTACTGTAAATTCAGTTTTTTTTACATATGACCATTTCCACAACTACATGTAATGTCTCTTCAGAGCAAATAAAATCTTAACACGTGGAAGACTTTTAACTCAATGATACTTAAGTGGGTTCGCCACTCTATTTGAATATAAATAGAATTTCAAATAAATGTGATTTTTTGTTAGAAAATTAAAAAAGAAGTAATTTCATTGAGATTAAAGTGATTGAAAATTTGGCGGGAAACTGAATTCCTAGGATTTTTCATAGGATTAACATTGGCAAAGTTTTACCACAAATGAATGTGACAGAATAAATAAAATTTAATGAATTTTTTACAGAATGCTTATAAAGATGTATAAAATAAACTTATGGTAAAAATACAGGGGTCCATGGGCAAAAAATTATGATTTTAAATGGATAAAGCCAGAGAATTCTGACAGAAATCCCAAAACATGAGGAACGAACCTCCTTAAATACTGATAGTTAGCAGTAAAATGAAGTTTTTTGCAGCTGACCATTTCTACAATTTAGCCTTTTTCAGTGCAGTCAAAATCAAATATTTGGAAGATTATACGCAAAATGTGCGCAAAACTGATTGAAAACAAATAAATAATCAAAAGGATCTACATTAAAAGACATAATCAGCTATAATAGAAGCTATCCAAGAGTTAGTATATCATTAAGAAAAAAATGTCAATAAGTCAAATCAAAGGATATCACAAACCCAGGCGATCAGAATTAAGGTTCTTGTCCAAAACCTGATCATTCTGAACTTAAATTTGGCAAAACACCGATGGATCAGAATCTATGTTCTATGTCCCTCGATTGTTCTTTTTTGACTGACGGCTTAAAGCCGATCGCACAGAACTGAGGTACTGGTCCACCCCCAAAAAGACCTTTCAGAACTTGCTTTCTGAAACTATTTTCGAAACTAGGTTCTGACCAAAGATTCAATCATTCGTAGCAAAAGCTCTGAACGATCACTCAGAACTTAAGTTCTTGCGTTAAAATCGATCGATTAAAACTTAGGTTCTGGCTTTAAAATTTAAGTTCTGGCTCAAAAACTTTAAATTCAAAACTTAGGTTCTAGATCAAAAACTGATCATTTGAAAAAAAATCAAGTATCCAAAATAAAAAAAAAACACAGAATAGCAAAATAGCAAAAATTCATGCAAAGCCCTGTCCTGAGCTGACGCTATTGCCCTTTAGGTTATTTTTTTCTATCATCTATTTAATATTTATGTTTAAACATATGTATCCAGATAAACAAAAACATACGCAATTACAATATAAGATAGGATGCAGAAACAAACTAACTTAAGCTTATATTAATCTGTTTCCATTAACAAAATTACAAATCTGTATTTTACAAGTGAACATGTATATACTTAGGGAACCTAATACCTTGTAAACTAAATTTCTAAAATGCAAGAAAAATAGAATACCGACAAAGTCAGAAAGGGCACCGCCCTCTTGTGTGTCCCTAAAACATGTTTGCGGAATTTCATGGAAATCATTAAACAATTTTGGGGGGAAAAACATAAATAACAAAATCCTAAGATATGGTAAATTTAATTTCTGCATATTCACGCTTTCGTAACTTATGTCTCATCTCTTCAGATCAAATTTAAACATTGAAAATAATATAATAAGGGTCATTTCAAATTATCATACAACACAGCTACAATTCATAATATGATATTTTTTTTTCATATAAAAACTATGTTTTTTCCCCATGCTTGTTTTATGATCTCCTCAAAATCATAAGGAACCATCTTTTGATAAAGTCAAATACTGTAAAAAAAACTTATAAAAATCTGTGAAGGTCATTTCAAGTTATTATACAACATAGAGCTTATTCTCAAAATATGCACTTTTTCATATAAAACTAAGTTTTTTCCTCAAAACATTTTTGGATTTTCCTCAAAAATGAAAGGGAGCTTCCTTTGGTCAAGTTCACGTCATTAAAATACATGAAAGCATTTTTAAAGAACACAGACTACTTATTTAGTAGTGAGGAAAGGCAAAACATATTGTTAATAGATCTTGACGAGTGTTCATACGTTGAGGCATTTGTATTTGGTAAAACTTTTTTTTAGAAATTCTTGGGCGAGTTTTGTTTATTATATCGTAAAATAAAACCAATTTGTGCATTTCCCTTCTCTCAGAAAGTTTTTCCCATCAAGAAAAGTTTCATCATACAGTTTTTCTTTGATGTTAATTATGTTCCTCTCGTGTTTATTGCCATTGCCTCAGCTTGAACATTTTCAATTTTGTTCACAAGAGTTTGAGTTTGGTTACCCACAATACATCTCCATACATCTCAATTTGACTGTTATAAGAGAAATATATCTTTTCTAAGGTGAACCTGTCTTAAATCGTAGACTTCGTAAAATTTTAACAACGACGTTGAAGATTGTGATTTCCCATAATTAACAGAGAATGCTCAGATTTAATGGACTTTCGAGATATAGCATATATTTAGTTTTTTGTGCATTGAACTTTATGAGTAACGTATATGACCCCCGGAGTATTTTTCGAGATCTTTCAAATTTCTAAAGTAAAATTGTTCAATAAACCTAACAGTTCTCGCCACAATATAGCTGAAATATTGCTGAAGTTGGCGTAAAACATCAATCAATCAATCAATCAATCAAATCTCTAAAGTATTATTTAGATTATCCAGATGCTTGTAGCGTTACACAAAAAGCTTAATGTAGTTTTTTTTTTTTTCAAAAACACTGTCGTTTATAAACAGCACAAATAAAAGAGGCTTCAAATAGAACCTTTTGAAACTCCGAGTTAAAAGATCTCCATTTTGATTATTTCCTGTCAGTGCAACCCAAGGACCCCTCCGCGATAAGTATATGTTAACCAAATTTAGAAAGTTTCCTGGAAAACAATACTGATTGACTTGAAACAGAAGCCCCGAATGCCATACACGATCAAACGGTCCGTGTCATACGATCATTAAAAATGTTTTATAATAGATATCAGCCCCTTGTGGAAAAATTGAAGTTTCGGTCCAAACTCAGATACAAGATTCTTTCTTTACCTAATACTGGGACGATCATTTCTCTTAACTGTCTTCTACCTTTCAATGGTAATTGCTGTTTAGTTGCTACCGGATACTACTGCAGTGGAAGTGGAGGTTTGGCTAGCCATAAAACCGGTTTTACCCACCATTTATTATGAATGCCTGTACAAAGTCAGGACCATTGCGGTCGACAATTTTTGCCGGTGGTATCCACCTGATTTGTCTTTTTGTATCATGTACTTCGTCTCTTGACTACTCTGTCCGGTAATTTTGTTACTACCTTCATTCGCTAATGTCAATGAAAACTACACGTATATCTTTTTCCATTATCTAAAGCTTTCAAAAATCTCTCGTAATTTTTAATAATTAATTAACAGCAAAATTTCCTTTTGTAAAACTAGACTGTTTTTAAGTAATTACGTTATTGTAAAAAAATATGAACATATTTATAAACACTTCGTTTTTAACACTTTTGTGCAGAAACTAACTTCGGTATTTAGATATTTGTTACCACTTGGTCGATGCATCTGCTGGTGGACTGTTAGTACCCAAGGGTATTCACCAGCCCAGTATTTAGTACTTTGGTGCTGGCCCGAAAACTGATTTAATTTGGAACACTTAGGAATATCTCTCTCATGCAAAGCCCTGTCCTTAGCTGATTTTGGCTTTTTGTTAAGATCGTATAAGTTATTTGTTCTCTATCCTCCCATTGTGTAGATTCTATCTGTACTGAAGAGACATATATTGTCGAAATGGCCATAAACAGAAATTAAATGACCAGTAACCTCGGTATTAAGTTATTTGACGAATTTTCAATGTATTATATTAGGTTTAACAAAATTATGACATTTATCTTCATAATTTGTTTCAATGGTCATCTGCAGAACTAAACAACGGAGTAGAATACCGAAGGAACAAAGGAATGGAATTTACAAAAATCGAAGTCCCAAGACATGGCAAAAACGAGAACAAAGAAAACAATGACGTTAGGCAGATACAAAACACAGAAATAGAAAACAAAAGCACTCACAGTGTGAACTCCAGTGAAACTGAGAGTGACATCAGGTGCGCCGGAAGGGTAAGCATATCCTGCTCTGTTAAAAGACGTTAAAATATACAAAAAAGAAGTTGCAAAATGAACAGTAAATTTCGTTATGCTGTACACGTGTTTCAAGGAGTAACCTCTCATCAGAAGCATTAAAATTAGATAATATGGAAAGCCAAAATCGAAATAGTCAACAAAGAAGTACTCATTACCAAAAATATCGAAATAGGAAGCCAAATCCAGTACTAAGGACATCAACCGAGTGCTATAAACGGAATAAAGCGTAGTATTTTTAAGGGGTAAGAATTTTGATAAAAAGGTAAATTTCTATAAATGCTAGGTAGATGTTCATTTCAGACAAGTCTGACTATTGGACAGGTGAATAGCATCTGGGCCCTCTGGTCCACCAGCAGTGTGTCTTCATTTTGTTTTTTGTCCCGTACTCAAGTGGTACCCTTGTTTCTTAGTATTTCCGATGTTACCTGTCCATGGATTGTTCGTTCTTTTTACTGCCGATTCGGTTCTCAGAAGTACCTACTTTGTGTAATCAATTTGGTTGAAAAATAAAATGTATGTCCTTCTTGCATAGGTTTGTCCTTAGTTCACTTTGACTTTTCATTTATATCTTTTTGTTAATTGTTATCTATCAGCTTTTACAAAGTTGTGGTTTATTATCTTTCGGTTTTATCTGCAATGAAGAGACATAAGTTGTCGAATAATTAAATACAGAAGTTACTGTGAATTGTAATATTCAGAAACTAATATCACAGTAACTTCAGTGTTTTGTTTGTCAGGCCAGGTCTTAAAATTCTCGCCGAATATATATATATATATATATATATATATATATACGGAGTCCCAATAAAAAGGCAACAGCTGATATTTATATGATAAAAAATATCTTTGCCGAGTTATCTGTAAACTATTATTCATGCCATGATTAGCTAAAGCTCATTTATCAGTTCTCTAAAAGAAGAACATGGAATTCACACGTTTCTATGTAAAACTAAATTGTCCATTTATGACTATGTTGGATGAAGGATTGACACCACAGTAATAACACGTAGTCAAAAGAGAACCACCGAGCTTTGTGAAAAGCTTAATTCATGTTAAGACTAATTTTAATATATTGAGCGATTTCATGAAGAAGGAAAATATTAGGATGGACGATAGAGCGGCGACTACAATGGACGACCGCGGGACGATGGAGCGAAGACTACAATGGACGACCGCGGTACGATAGAGCGACGACTACAATGGACGACTGCATGACGATAGAGCGACGACTGCAATGGACGACCGCAGGACGATAGAGCGACGACTACAATGGACGAAAAGGGGACGATGGAGCGACGACTTCAATGGACGACCGCGGGACGATGGAGCGACGACTACAATGGACGACCACGGGACGATAGAGCGACGACTACAATGGACGACCGTGGGACGATAGAGCGACGACTACAATGGACGACCGAGGGACGATAGAGCGACGACTACAGTGAACGACCACGGGACGATAGACGCAAAGTGATGACAAATGCTCATTCTGGCATACCAAGATGAGTTACAAAAAAACGCAGGAGTATGACACCAGTGACTTAGCTGATTCTTCGACCTCATGGCTGTCCTTTTTGGTATTTATATATTCCCTTTGAACGACCACAGGACGATAGAGCGACGACTACAATGGACGAATACGGGACGATGGAGCGACGACTACAATGGACGACCGCGGGACGATGGAACGACGACTACAATGGACGACCACGGGACAATAGAGCGACGACTACAATGGACGACCGCGGGACGATGGAGCGACGACTACAATGGACGACGCGGTACGATAGAGCGACGACTACAATGGACGACCGCATGACGATAGAGCAAACAAACAAACAAAATAAAAGAAAAACAAAACAAATCGGTAAAATTATAAAAAACAAAATACTAATTGCAGTCATTTTTTTTCTGCAAATCGCCACTGTGACAAACTGAAAATTGATGAAGGAAAATATACATACCCAAATCTACGGTCGTGGTAGTACTTTGTGCACATGACAACACCTATAGCTACTAATACAATTCCAAGTACTCCAATGACTGGTGGTACAATACTGTTTGTCAAAGACGACTGTAAAGATTCTACTACACCTACCAATATTAGAAATATACATTGTATTTCAAGTATTAATATGTCTATCACATTTTTAAACAGCTCTCATCAATGTTGTCTTAACAAAATACCGATGTTTTTGCCAATTTAGTCTCTGAATATGTGCAGTTCGACACATTAAATATCTTCAGTGAAGATACAATCAAAATAAAGTCTCCCCGTGCTTGAGATTTACGCTCTTATATTATTACAGTTATGGCGTGTTTGTTCGTGTGAAAATTTCTCATACGTTTACTAATTCATTTATTTTTTCAACTTGGCTGTTCAATAATTTCATAGTTTTTACTAAAATGGCATAATCTGTACACACGACTATTATTGCTCTTTCATACTAAGTTACACTGCGAGGTTTGCCTACATATATTTCGATGTACCCCGTGTTGTCTATCGATGTTGTTTTTCTCCTAATTTTTTGTCTCTATTCGGGCTACTTAATGACAAATATTTGGCAGATATTGCCCGGTTTTACTTTTTTTGTCATTGACCGCTCCCGACAAGTGTTGTTTCAATGACATATTTTAGCTGCGATCGATTTTGCTCAACTTTTTTGTCAAGAATACCGCTTAAATGCACGCTAGGGGCCTTTTTGATCTCGCTTGGGGGAGATGAATATTGTTCACCTCTGGTTGAAGACCCTCGGGCGACATCAAGATGTACACAGGAATAAAAGCCCTGTCCTTGATACTCGAGTTTTCTATGTATCGTGTGCTTTTTGTCACATGTACATTGTCTCCATATCCTTTCAGTTTTTCTATATGATAATTTAAAAACGATTCTTAAATGTATGAAGAAAGCATTGTGTGGTAGAGAAGCCACAACGAAATTTGCCGCGATTTTTTTCCAAGTGTCCTTTTAAGTAAATTTTAAAGGATAATATGGCATACGCCAATGGAAAGCTAATTTTTTTCGCTTCATGCCATGCATTACCATAATTTTACGAAAAATGGTGAAAAAGTTTTCAATTACCATTCTATGTTATTTTAACAGAAAATTTGAGTCGGAAAGAGAGTGAGTATACCGAGTTAAATGAACACCTGTATTTATTGCTATATTGCCATGGGGTCTATCGATTAACAAAAATACGTGGGTCGGGAGTTAATCTCGATTGCATAGCAAAATAATTATTATTTACAATAAAGTTAAGTACTCTCGACCAATCAGATAACAGGATTTCAGCTGTCTTATTTGTGAAGAGCATAAAAAATCGTGTTCTTACTAAAGGATTTACTATTGCATTTCACATGTTTGGGTCAATAGCTTAAAATTGCTTGAGGCATTTTCTTTAGATTGTAAAGCAATTATCTGTAAAATGAGAAGTTGTCATTCACTCAAATGCCAATATTTTAATATTTTCAAACAATAAATTGACTATTCAGTATTATTTAGATAAACACAGAGTAAAAATATATAAGGGGGAGGATAATCATCACTTTAATAAAACAAAAGCAAGGATAAACAATTGGAGGATACAAATAGCGTTTTGGAAATAAAATCATATTTTTGGAAATATTTTTTTAAAAATTAGTGCAGATTAAGTTATCAAAGACGTAATATGTACATAAATTATGTCATTGGCATCAGGAACTTGTGATGATCAAATCGGGAAATCACCCCCAACCCCCCAAGATAAAAAAAATACATACCTACTGTAGCACATTTTAAGCCTCAGTTCCATAATATAACATGATATTAAACTATTTGGTTTGGATAGTTTTAACTTGGATATGGGATGTTGTGTCCTTGACATTATCCCATTTCCTTTCTTTTTCATATCATAGTCAGGATATCTTAATCATCTCTTTTAGATTCTGTAAGCTCTAAACCTTAATTCTTTTTAATTATTTACTCTATGTAATTACATTTATAACATCCGTTTTATCACCTTCACAGTTTTCTATAGACCTTAATAATTCCAAATATGGCATGCATGTGTGAAGTCAAATTGGGCTAAATTAGTCTATCCATTGTGTGTCTATAATGTTTGATTATTGTAATTATTTCTTGAGTTATTTACAATGTTCTAAATTTATAAACTTCTTCGTGATAGGTACTCGCTAACGCTCGTACTTATTCACGAAAAAAGGAATTATCATGATCTCCGTGATAGGTACTCGCTAACGATCGTACTTATTGACGAAAAAAAGGGATTATCATGATCTTTCATATACATAGTTACTTGACAAAGTGACAACAAAAAATCTTTACCGATAAACAATTTTTTTTAATAAAGTAAATTGTAACTGGATATCACTTTTGCAAATTTTATTCTAGATTTACCTGAACATTTTTATGTAAATTAGTAAACAAATCAAAATTCTGTTTATTTATTGGCCATCCGAATAAACAACAAACAAGCACCCTATATGCAAATAAGAAATCTATCGGCAATGCATTTTGTGTCCTTTCATTGGTTTGTGTAAATAATTCATCAATCACTGCCACATCGAATTTCTTTAAATTTGAGTGAAATTAACATTAAGGTCTATGGCAAATATTTTTATTTGAACTTTGATTATTTTGTTAAACATACCAAGAGCAGCGGCAAAAATTAGAAAAGGATACACATGTGTTTTATTAGGGTCGTTGTGCGTACTTTAATACAGTATTTAGGACTAATTTTAGTTATCTAGTTCATTTTCGACAACTTTTCCGGTGGTTTCCACCTGATTTGTCCTTTTGTCTCATGGACTTCGGCTCTTGACAACAATGTTTTTTTATTACCCCTATTCCCTGGTATTCTTAATTTTCAGAAAGTTTATTGATGTAACATCGAATTTAATACATTGTGTTCATATGAACATACTGCCTTCAGTGTAAGTTGTTATGCTAGATGACCACACCAAGGAAAAATACCACATAGAGAAGAAATATCACATAATAAAAAATTATCACCCGACACAGAGTCGAAGCAAAACGATATACCATCGTAAAAACGTGGTACATCACTGTGGTCAGTATGGCGGATAATGTTATGTTTAAACCACTTCTTAGGCACATAGAGGAATCAATGTACCTCAGTATAGTAAAATTATACGGAATTAAATAGTCTTTTTGGTTTTCGGTATCTATATACTTATTTGGTAATCGAATATTTACTTGTCTTGAACTTATGAGGAAAGAGCAAAGCTCATTGTTGAAGGCCTCATAGGGACTTCAAGATGAAGGATGACAATAAAAGCGTTGTTACTTTGCTTGTTTCTACCATGTATTTGTAGAGCATTTGCCTCATGTGCATTTACTCAATATCCTTTTATTTCAACATTTAGATGTCTCTTATGAATTATCTATATTTTATACCGTTATACAGTGTGTTCAATCTGTACACATTTTGAACGAATTTTACATTCACAAGACTTTGTTCTTGAATCATAGCATTATGATGTCCAATTTGTCTTCTTGTGTAATGATTGATATAGCATGTCTCCAAAAACATAACTACCTTGTAGAAAAACAGTTGTTCTTAAAACCTACCCTTCACCGCCATTTTAAATCATGAAAAACATATTGCTATCAACTGAAGAGTTGAGAGGTGTTATAAAACAAGCTTTGCATAAGCGTGGCACTAATTGCAGTATTTGCAAATATTTGCAATGCTTTTATGGTTCTAAGTGTTTCAAAGACAAAGTCTGTGTCTCTATTTCATAAAAATTTAGCTTATCTGATAAAAGTAAAAGAGAACCGAACCATCAATCAAAAACGAATAATCCAAGGACAATGGCAACATCGGAAACAACAAAGAAACAGAGACAACATGAATACGGCACAGAAAAGAAAAATGAAGACACACACACACACACACACACACACACACACAAAGATGAACAACACGGACCCAATAAAAAAACCATAGTTTAACATAGTTTAACAAACACAATGGCCATAAAATCAATAGAGTTAGTGTAAATAGGTCGTTGATATGTTTTCATTCTTGCAACAAAAATAATAACTCTAAAAGGGTAAGGTCCTATAAATTAAGCTTTACTCTGGCGATTGAAGAAATACAAAAATCACAAGGATAGTTTTTTTTTTAATGCTAAGAGTCTTCCACAGTTGCTTACTGTTATCTAATGTCGGGTATTGTAATGGATAACAAAATGCCGAAGTTACTTTTAATTTATTTTCTGCAAAAAGGCGCATCTCGACAACTTATGTCTCATCAGTGGAGATCAAGCCAAAACATATGGAAGTCCATTAAACGAAAACGTGTAAAAGCTGATAGAGAACAAATAATCGAAAGCATCAAATAGGAAAGCCAAACATTAGCTAAGGACAGAGCTATGCGAATGGGAGATACTCCTTAGTTATATACGATTTTTTGTTACATTTACATATAATAGCAAGTTTCATTAAAATCTGTTTTCAGGTCAGCACCGAAGTACTGACTACTGGGTTGGTAGAATATCTATATGGCAGCATACTTGATTTAATATTTATTTGGTTGAATATTTATTTGGCAGCTTACTTGATTTACCAAAGAGGGCGTAACACAATTTTTAAACAAATTAGTGAAATATTGAGGGATTTCGGATTGGTCCTATGACGATAATGTTTACTGTTATCCTTTGATTTTAATATACCGTCTGAAAAGCTAAGCCCTATGTACCAAATTATTAAATTTCTCTTGTTTCAACAAAGGACAAAAATCATCCTTGTTCAAAAACCGATTACAGAAAAGCACAAACACGAGTATCTCCTTAGTGGACCAAAAGCGGAATTAGCAATCGTATGAAATTAAATATTAAGCGAAAACGATATTTGAATTAAAAACTTTCCAAAAATTGTTAAATTTTATCATTTTATCTATTTGTTACATCGGACAATTTAATGTGTGACTCTTATATTGATACGTTTTTTGTGTTTTGATTGTTAACTCTTATGTGTACTTTGAGATCTGAATATGTTACTCTCTCTTCTAGTTAAGATTTTTATTTATTTATTATACAAAATATGTTGAATTACGCGCTGCTCTATCGCTTTTAAAAATGTTCATTATATTATTACTGAAGGAACATTTCATCGTCGAAAAGTATTAAAAGTTAGTATGGTTTGTATTGTTCAATGACTAATTAATAACAGAAACAGATTTTCTTTCAAATTGATAAATATTATCCGAGTTTAATTGGATTCGGTTTCGGTCTCGAATTCGGTTACGGTTTCGGCTTTTGGTGAAAATGTCTAATACCAAAATACCGAATTAATTTCAAGCAGACTTTTTCTGCTTCGTTTAATGAAAAGCTCATTTTACTCGTAATTTTAATCACTAATCGATGCGCTAACTACCCAAATTACTCGTCAACCTCGATCACTTATTTAAATTGGAGTGATTATCAGCTGGAATATAATGACCAAGAAAAGTAGCTTATTTATTAAAACAAAGAAAATCATATCAGGTTATAATAATAAAAGAGGAGATGTAAAATGGCTAGCAAGTGAGAAGTCATCCATAATGCATTATGCTATAGAAAGTCTTACAAAGGGGTATCTTGATCACTGTATAGTGTCCTTTTTATTTTTATATGATTTTTTTCATATCTGATTATTGTTTTAAAAAACAACTAACTCTAATGCAACTCTCATCCTTATATTGCCATGCATTCTGGATGTATGCTTTTGGCTCTCATTTGGAAATTTATTATGTAACAGAACTTAATTAAACTATGTACATGCCTCGGACAAAATATGTTCCATTTTTAGTCTGACTCGTAGTCCGATTACAACTACTTTAAAAATAAATAAGACAATACATTATTAAATAGCATTAGAATCGCAATAACAGTACAACAATTGAATGATCAGGGGTGCTAATCTTGATTTTACGGTTTAAAATATCCGTTCACAAGTTCCGCTTGTAAACTGTATGTTTTACCGTCGAATCTACGATCTCCTGGACATTCAAATGATGTATTGTTATTGCTTAGCTATCGGTTTTATTGTAAATGTAGTTTCTGCAGATGTCCATTTCAACAACTTATCTAGGGAAACCGCACTACACACAAATTGGGGAGAGAACAAACAGCTGACAGGTACCAAATGGAAAGCCAAAACCAGCCAATCAGTTTTAAAAACGTTTTAAAACGAATTTAAAGTCAAACTATTTATAGTCTACTGCAAATTCAATCTTTTCAATGTATATACCTTGCAGAAAGTCGGTGGTATGGTCCATGTTGCTTTGGGGCGTCGTTATTTCATCTTGTTCAATATTTCGAATATTATTTGTTGTAATAGCGGGTGTATAGCCAGTTGTTCCTGCATCAGTCAATATGTCATTACTGGTTGTATCAAAAGTAATAAAATATCAAAACATTGGTTCAATGGATATATATTTTTATAAGCATCAATATGTTCGTTTCTGAATCGTTTTCGTTGCAGTTATCTTGTATTGCATTATATTTTTATGTTTTATCTTGAATAAATAAGCTTTTTGTCAACATAGACAATAATTCATGACAAAATCCGTATCACATGCCGTATCATCCCGAGTTACCAATATCAGCCCGAGGGATAATATTGGTCGAGGGATGATACGGCATGTGATACGGATTTTGCCATGTATTATACAGTTTATCATATATTTAAACAGAGGACTACTTAATCCAAAAATACTGTCAGAAATTGGCAAGAGAAAATGAATGTATGAGGAAAAGTTCAAAATGGACGAAAAGGACTGGAGGTTGTTGGAATAAAATCTACCATGTAAAGGAAAAACGTTTGTTAGATTTTTTTAACTGATCCTCACAAAAAAATCATCATTACTCTCAACAAAATTTTTTACCCCCACAATTTTTTTTACCCCCTCAATTTTTTTAAAAAGTCAATTTTTTTTTTTTTTTTAAAGGGTATGATACAGGACTAGCCATGCGATAAAGGGTATGTGAAAAAGAGTAAGCCATGCGATAAAGGGTATGACGTCATAGTGTGAATACGGAATGAACTTCATGCACTGTATCTCATATTCAAAACGTCTGTATTCATTACTAAACATATGATAAAAAACAATAACAGTAAATCAAAAAGTCATATATAAGAAAGTAAAACAAACAAACAAACGGTGTGAATAGGCAAAGAAAGGCATCGGGTCATGAAGAGAGAACACTAAAGGTGATAAAGTGTGCTTCATGTATTTTTAGTATGTTTATTTCCAATTTTGTTGTCCTAGTATAAAATGTATTTAATTTGTATTAATGTTTCTCTGAGAAAAAAAAGTTACTGCATTTTTTTTTGTTACAAAAAAGAATTTTTTATTTCAACCACCTTAATTTTCAAATTTTACAATATAGCTGTACTTACGTTGTAGGGAACCGATAGTTTGGTCCATGTCTTGGTTGCTTTAGGGCGTCGTTAGTTCATCTTGATCAATATTTGGAATATTTGTGGCCATAAAAGCGGTTTTATAACCTGTTATGATATCACCAGTGGTCTCACCCTCAGTCAACACGCTGACACTTTTGTGTCTAAGGAAAAATATCAAAGTTTCAGCATAGGTATGATAATGTTAGTTTCTTAGTCGTATTTGTTTATATATCTGTATTGTATTATGTTTAACCCAAACTTAAGCTTTTCGACAACAAAAAAATGAATTAAACAAAATGAACAAAAAAAATGTGATTTAAACAGCTTGAAGAACTTGCCATACTCCTAATACTGATTAGGTCTTGTAGACTTAATACCAATGAAACAATACGGAGTAAATGAACATGAGCCCAATTTTGTACATTGGCAATCCAAGCGATATGAAACAAAGCTTTTATTATTCTTCATCTATAAGTCAAAATGAGGCCTTTGATAATGATATTACTCTTACCTCAAAGTAAGTTCAATACGGCCTTTAAGCGGTAAGTCTAGAAGTACAAGGAAACTGAGAATAACGATATTTGAGTTATCGGTAAGGAGGGGTTGCTATAAGGCCGTTTTTCGGCCCATACAATATCTGATTAATATATTAATATTGGAAGTGCCCTTTATATATAGGGCATATTGGCTATCATATGAAATCGATATCACGTGACCTGATCACGTGACAGCCATTTTAAACATGGTGGTCAAATTTAGACAATTTAACATCTCGAAACTACTAACATGTTCAACATACATTTAAATGTAAATTTCAACTGACGTTTGAGCTGAAAATTATTAACAGACAATTGAATATTCATATTTATCCAAAAAGAGAACAACAATCGATAGAATTTCTTTTTTTTAAAGTTATGATATCTGGACCGATGTATGCATGTTTACAAATCAATGAGGTTATATGTTTAAAAAGTGAAATCTATTTTTAAAAAGCCAACTAACTCCATAAGAAGGCTTAAAGAAAGTTTTCTTTGTTAAATAAGAATTAATTTAAGTGTGTGGACGCAATTCAAGTGTGGACAAAACACAAGTATGGACACAATCATAATTATCAAGAAGTAAACAAAATGTTATACCCACATGTTTGAAAATATATCCCACAATAAAATGACTATACAAGGTTTGAGACAAAGGTTTGTATCAATTATCATTGCAGAGGATTGATTGATGAAAAATTAAGGGTCACCAACATTAATATATGATCCTTTGACTTGAACCGATCAGTGTTCATGCCAAATACAAAAGCATATCTCAAAAGAAAAAAAAGTTATAGTCTGTACAAGACTTTGTTATAAGGAAAGCAATAATGTGACCTTGAGAACCAAATTCAAGGTCAAGGGTAACGAACCATGGTATAGGCCCATGCCGTCGAAGAGATCTATTTCGTATTTAATATCAAACGTAAACGTATACCATTTAGGGCTTACTATATGGTGTGAGGTTCCTCACTGTGTTGGAGACCATATCGTTGCCCCTAGATGTTTTGTTTGGGTCGTTTTAACCTTGATATGGGATGTTGTCTCCTTGACATTTACCCCATTTCCTTTCTTTTTCATATTCAAAATATGAAAAGGTAAAAGTCTGGACAAGTCGAGGTCAAAGTTACATCAATTCCGTTCATGACACCTATAGTCTTGAAGTCATATATCTCTTCCCAAAATATGTAAACCCCATCATAAAAGGCAAAAAGTTATAGCCTGAACACAATTTGTCATTAGAAAATTAATAATCTGATCTTGAGGGAAAAGGTCAAAGGTCATCGATCAAGGATCATGATTCATTGTCGTGAAGTGATCTACCTACATGCAAAATATTAAAAGCCTATCTAAGAAGACAAAAAATTGTAGCCCATTACAAAGCAATAATCTGACCTTGAAAGTCAAGGTCAAAGGTCACAAATCATAGTTCTTGACACAATGTCTTGAAGTGATCTATGTACTTGCAGCATATCAAAAGTCTATCTAAAAAGACAAAAATATATAGCCTGGACATTATTTGTCATTAAAAAGCAATAATCTGACCTTGAGGAAAAAGGTCAGAGTCAAAGGTCACCAGTCATGGTTCATGACGCATTATATCTTGAAGTGATCTTTTATCAAAAGCCTGACACATCGTCTTGAAGTGATCTTTCTACTTGCAAAATATCAAAAGCTTATCTAAAATGACAAAGCAGTTATAGCCCGGACATGACTTTGTTACGGACGGACGAATGGATGGATGGATGGATGAATGGATTGACGGACAGAGTGATTACTATAGGACGTCCATCACTTTGTGGCAAGGGTTCCAATTACTTTTATGTTTGAAAAAGAAATTGAAAAATGGTAAAAATATCACAAATCGGCAAATATCGCAGAATTGTCTGAGTAAGACTAAGCTCAGAGTATGAATAAATGCGCAAAATATTATTCAAACACATCTAAAATATTAAATCTTAACGGCATTTCATATTTTTCTTAAGAGAAAGATAATAAAAAGAGCTACTACACTTTTTAAAGGATCCTGTCATCTTTATTTAAGATTAGCATTATCGCCCTTTAGCTCAAATTCCAGCAGTTGTTTTTTCAAATAAAACCAGAACCACCATTTCTTTATATTTATTTTACTACTTAATTTATGCAGCTTCTTCCATTTAAAACTCGTTTTGGTTCAGAGGGAGGATCAATATGATATTTCAAATTTTATACGACCCCCCCCCCAAGACACATTTCCCATAGACATAATGCTAAATAATGTAGAGGGTACCTGACATCGAGGACCACGCACCCGTTTATTACGATAGTTTCGCCTACAAAATTGCAAAAATGTATTTCTACATACAATAAGCTTTAAGAAACTGTATACTATGTTATATTTTTCAAAACTTTATATTCAGAATAAATCATGGGCCAAATTAGGATCTTATAGCAACCCATCCTTTGGGAGAGTTTCCTTTGATCTCTACTACACCATTAAGCTTGTATCAATTGCAAGACGACCAGCAACAGGTGATACTAGATATTATCAGCTGTTGGTCATTCGATATGGAAATAGGGCACGGGGATAGAACAGTTAACGGTTGATGGAATGGAGAAAAATAAACTGACAGGGAATAGAGAAAACACTCTTGTGGTGTTCTCAAGTGAAATGTAACATTTGACGCCATGTCACCTTGACAGTTCCAAAGAGGACATTAAAATGTGACAGTTTCCTTTTGATTATCACCAAATATTTCAATTATTTCATAATTTCAACCTACCTTATACACTTATAATATCAAACTGCAGTTTGTTACACGCGGATATTTTTATTCCTGTTTATAGACTTCGCAACAGTCATCACGCATTGACGTAACGTAAGGCCGCATCGTGCATAAAAAATTTAAAAAGGTGCATAGATTTTCACTATTGAACAAAAGCTGTTGCAAAAAAGTAGTAAAAAAGTGTAATAAATTAATGTAAAAATCGATTTTTAATTTAATTTCCATTGTAGAATTACCGATAAAAAATACTAATATCTGATATTTCATAACCAATTTGACTGATGCAGCAACGGGTGATTTAATGGAAAGACTCCATATGAACTTCTGTAGGTTTGAGATCTGGTGCTGCTTCGAATGGGTAAGCATCTTTTATTATGCATATATCTTATATTTCACGAAAGGATATGGAGTAAATGAACATGAGACCATAACACATATGTTAACGCCAACTGCAATAATTTTAATGAGCTGTATGGCCATTTCGGAAATTAATTCCTCCATCAGCAGCACTAGAAACCAAACAAGAGAAATCCACAATTTCAAAAAAACGTTTAAAATGCATAAAACCAAACGAAATCCGAATATTCAGTATATGTCATGTGCGAATTGATATGCCAGTAGATAAAACGAGCAAGGAACTTTTATGGCACTCGCAAACCACAAAAAAAGAGAAAAACTCACTTTAGGTTATTAAAAAAGATTTTTTTCTCTACTAAAATTCAAGTCAAATTGTATGCTGAATTGCCTGTCGAGCTTCAAATCCAAAATTTTGTATTAAACAATCTATACGTTGACGTTTAGTGACGTCATAATTGACAGACAGATTTGGAACGTCATATTTTATCCCCATTGCAGCTGATTCTCGTACATAATGTTTAATCTGGAAATTGTGTAAATTGTGTCTTTAAATAGCAGCCATGTGCATTTTTTTCGTCAAAACTCTTTTTTTTCAAAATTAAGTCAAATATTTATTCCCTTGGAGGAAAGCCTCAATTGTATTACGTAAAGTTTACCTTTGTAAAATGCCGATATCATTTGTAGAAAAATTTAGCCCCTATACTTTTCATATACTTTTCATAGCAGATGGTCGAATCAGATCATTGATTTGTAAAATTAAGATTATTTTAAATTGTGTTAACATCTAAAAACAGGTTTCAACTGCCTCTAAGTGGGATCATGAACAAACAGAAATATAAAAACGTAGAAATGATATAGTTTTGATAAGTCTAATTTCATATTCCTGTTTCAGCGTTTGTTTAATTAGAAATTCTACGTAATGTTTCTATCATGCTGCTAACTTATTGACTGCAGTTCTCTGTAAAGCATTATAAAATTATACTGAGGTGCGGCACGGCCTATCACATATTTTGCTGCATTTCATATTGACTAATATATTAAAAACAGCACTTGTTCATTATTCTTGACACACGTTGCCTTGGTAGCCGATCCGACTATTCTGGACCATCACTTAGACCCCAAACCATTTTCATACATCGATTTATCAATGGAAATGAAAATTTTTTTAAGTTAACTTTTTTTGTATTTCATTTGAAGTCTTAATGTTTCTAAATTCACCTTATATATTATAATGTCAGTAAGAGGCTACTAAATTGTTAAAACATTGACAGATTTTGATGCTAGATTTATGCATTATATTCACTTCAGAATACTAGTAGTTTTTAGACTGAAGTAGTATAAATGGCCAGCAGAAATAATACGTTTCATGAGAATCATAACATAGACCAATGTTTGTTGGTTCAATGTATACAAAATATATAGTTGAAATACATATATAGCTTTAAAATTGGCTACCATGGCAATTTGTCAAAAAATTAAAAAAATTTTGTACAATAACTTTGAAAAGGATAAAGATAAGATCAAGTTTGAAACAAATGTTCAGCATCTACCAAACAAGATCCCATTAACTTGCTATGACCTCGAAACTTCCACCTGAATTGTTTAAGTTTGTTTACTGTTATTTTCACAAAACTACATTCATGAAGTGAATTCAAATTAACATTTAAACTTATTTATGTACTGTTACTGTTGACAACGTTAGTTCACCCATGAATATCGCTGAAGGCAGCGTGAAACCGGTAGGGAAAGTGAAGAATATTTTTCAATATATTGTGTGCATTGATTTCATAAACTTTATTATTACAGTGCATTATTGATTTTGTTAAATACTTTTAGATATACAGTAACTGACAAAAGTTTTTTCTTCATCTCCCTCCGGGCATTCATCTCGTATTACATTTTTGATAACCAGCGTCTACAATGTTGCTGTTATTGTTTTGGTTAGACTTTTTTGTACATAGTTTTTGTTTGATTTTATCTTTTATTTTTATTGTGTTTTGAAAAAGGCCCGGATAGGGGCTGAAATATTAACTGTACTGTTCACTTTTGTCTTTTGTTTGATTATATATATATATA
>MJUU01030441.1:40881-60128 GCA_002080025.1 Modiolus philippinarum
TTCTCTGGTTTAAATTCCACGATCTATTTTGATCAATTGCGATGACTTGCATATTTTGCCAGTTGTGATTTGGAGTATTAAAATGGATTGCAGTGGCCTGGTTCTGATCTTTGTTTTCGATATGGTTACGATGCAAGTTTATGCGAAGATTGAGCGCATTTCTTGTCTCACCAACATATTGTTCTTTACAGACAGAACATGTAACCAGATAGATGACATTGGGCGATTTACATGATAATTGTCCAAAGATTTTGAAAATATCACCGGAAGCTCTACTTTGGAAAGTTTCAGTCGTGGAACTGTATTTACACAATTTACAACGTCTATCACGGCATGTTGTAAACCGGCCTATCTCGACCGAAGGTAGTTTAGCTCTAACGAGAATGTCTTTCAGGTTCTTGGGACCACGAAAAGATACAAGCGGGGGTTCAGGGAAGAGGGCTTTCATTTTAGTTGACGCATGAAGTATAGGCATACATTCGCAAAAATATAAGACAGGTGTGGCAACTTGGGATGGAAGGTAGTCACCCACGGGATACGAGACTTTTTCTTCTTCTTGCCCCGATACAGTAATGATTGAGTTCGATCGATTGATGACACTTTTTGGATTGTTTTTTCAACATCTTTTCCTTTATAGCCCCTTTAACAAGATGTTGTTTAAGTTCTTTGCTCCTTTGTTTAAATGTTTGCTCTTTTGAGCAGATACGTCGTATTCGAGTTGACAGACCATATTGTACCGCATTTATACAATGTCGTGGGTGACAACTACTAGGGAGCAGATAAGCGTGTGCATCTGTTGGTTTTGAATGCAGGTCAAAATCAATTTGGCCATCGACAAGTGTAGATGTTGTATCGAGGAATGTATTCGTTGTTTCTGAGATGGTTACCGTGAATTTGATGGACGGTTGATAGTTATTAATAAATTCAATGAATTCATCGAGGTTAGATCTTGTATCTGTCCATTTCATTTCAATGTCATCAGTTTGATCAATATGATTAATTTTCCAAATAGAAACATATTTATTTGAATAAAGTTTCCTTCATTCTTTTTTTTTCTGTTTGGGCAAATATAACTATAAGTACCTAAAATTTTGATTTATCGGTAATCTGTATGAGTTTTCTTTGATCTCGTTAGGCAAATATTTTCTGCATTTTCTACTGCCCGAATACGAAAAAAATATTGGCAAAAAGTTTGTTAGGCCACGCATACTTTGCCAATCAACGCATTACCAGTACAAATTTTCTTACTAATTCGTGAAAAGTTAATTACTGATAAAAACAAATAGAAGTTTTTTTATTCTTCAAATATTGTCTCCAATAATAGACTCGCCCACAAGGGGGCTCGTCCATTACTGTCGTCAATATTTTCTTATCAAGCACAAAACTTCCATTATTCTATTGTTCTTATCATTGCAAATTTTGAGAATGTTGAAAAATTCTACACGTTTTGTGCCATGTTATGGAAAAATGCATAGGCACACGAAGAGCTAAGAACCGTGGTTGAAAGTGACTTTTTACATATCTAATTCTTATGGTTTTTACATTATATTCTAGTATCCTGTACACACCTTTTTGAACCCTTTATTATCGTAAACATTAACAATTACAGCGAAAATTAGCAAGATTTAAAAAAGTTATTGACTGAAATTTCACGTTTAAAAATAATTGTTTCGGTCGTAGGGGAAATGCTTGAAAACGGGAAAAGTATTCTTAGCTTGAAGTAGAATTACTGCAAACGTAGTAAATATCACAGTGTACTAATTTTCGTTGTTGTTTAGTTTAATATTATTTTATTGCATAAATATACCAAAAGAATTAGACAAGTTATAACAACTTACAAATAGTCCTCTCCTTAAACATATGTACAAAGCAGCAAAGCACACTCCAATACAATATTATCAAAATATTTTTGTTTAAAAACAACAATAATAATAAGGAATAGAAAATGTAACAATAATAATACATATGAGTATACATGCATTAATTTCAGTAGAAAATGAATGATAAAAAAAGACAAGTTAATTGTATATATCTATTCAACTTTGACGTAATAAAAAAGAAAGAGGAAGGATATTGGCATATAATTTGAATCTTTTAGTTTGTTTTATATAAGTACGTAATGATTCAAATATTAATGAGTTTAATTTGTCATAAGAATCATCATTTCCAAATAATAGAAATTCAATGTCAGTTGTCAATTCAATGTCAGTTGTCAATTTTGTAGTTAGACTAGCTCTTTTATTTATCTAAAATGTACATTCAAGAAAAAATGTATTGCATCTTCATATGGAGCACCACAGGAACAGCTTGGGTTGTTAAAACATCAATTTTAGCCAAATCTGCATTCAGAGAACTACACTGTTGTCTTAATCTAGTGTGAAATATGTTTAATTTTCTATTGCTTTCGGCATAATAATTTGGAGATTTAAAATTAAATTGCATTAATTTGTTTTTAAAAATAGAAATTGTACTTGAATTACGAATGTCTCTGTCAAGATTTTCCATATTCTGGTAGTTGAAGGAACAAATGATTTGTCACCAACTCTTAACATACATCTTGGAACTATATAATTTTAGGTTTCGTTATGAGTGAGACTTGTATATCGCTTGCTATCAACTCGAGCTATTTTATTACACAGTAATAATTAACGAGCTTCAGCGAGTTAATTATTATTGTAATTAAATAGCGATAGTTGATAACAAGCGATATACAAGCCTCACGACCTGTGAAACCTATTTCTCTTATGATAAATTTCATTTGTAAACTATTCTGTTGTGTTTTCCCAATTATGTTAAGTAAGTGAGAACCGAACCGTCAATCCAAAACGAACAATCCAAGGACAATGGCAACATCAGAAAAAAGAAGAAAAAAAAAAACAGAGACACTACATGGGTACGGCACAGAAAAGAAAAACACGGACCCAATAAAAAACCATAGGTGAGATCAGGTGCACCGGTAGAGTTAGCATCTCCTGCTTCTTATAAGACATCCGCCGTGTTGAACATGTCAAATCCGGTAGAGGAAACAACAATTAAGCTTTAGAGGGAAAGATCTGTTGTCATCTGGGAAACAGATATCCCATAGCGGCCCACAAGATGGTGATGTCGACCGTAAAACTTCTGGAGGGATGACTTCAAGCTTTGGGTAACACACCCTTGTTGAAGCAGCCTATCTGTGAGCAATCGGACTCTATCAAGGAAGTCACTGTATCGAACACAGGCTCTTGAATAGCGAATGAACTGGGAGATGTAAACTCCATATGCCGGTGCTGTTGTGATGTTGCTACCAAGAAAAGGGAAGTTTACCATTGGAAAGGTGAAGTCGTCGCGTTTGTCGTACAGCTTAGTTTGAAGTCTACCCCTGTTGTCAATTTCAAGGTGAAGGTCAAGGAACGAGGCTGATGTAGAAGTGTCGAGCTCTTTTGGATAGATCAAATGAAGAAAATTACCAAAGCGAGGGTTGTTTAGTCACAAAATATCATCTATATAGCGAAAGCTAAAATTGAAGGATTGGGCCAGTTTTTTTATCTTTATTATGAAGAAGCCCTTCGATGAATTCAGCTCCATAAGAGTGAAGAAACAGATCGGCTAGGAGAGGCGCACAGTTTTTGCCCATAGGAATTCCGATAGTCTGTTGAAAAACAAGTCCTCCAAACTGGACAAATATATTGTTGATCAGAAACTCTAACATTTTAATCACTTCTTCCTCTGTATATTTTTTTCTCCGATCGGAGTCATTTTTCACAAAGTAGGCTTGTTCTCTACCTACAACAATAAGTTGGGAAAATTTAGTTTTTTGTGTTTGTGAATACATTGAATATTGATTGTGTATCCTTATAATGCATGTTAAGTCTAACAATCAATATCACCTTATCTAAAGTAAAAACTATAAACAACGATAAGTCTTGTAGAGATGTAGGAACTATGTTGCATTATAAGCACATTTACACAACAATCAATATCAATGACAAGTGCATGATTCTGTGCTGGTGACAAACCTAGGCATCTTTTCAGGAGGGTCTGTTGAATAGTAATTACAGTTTAAAACATCTATGCAGAAATAAAATTAATTTCTCCCATTCTAAGCAGTTGGTTATATATGCACGCGACTTTTTAACAAACGGGTGTTGATTAAATTTTCGAGATTAAATTTTAGATTTTTCGCGTTTATACACATTTCATTGGAGAAAAAAAATTCTCATTCAGCTAGGTCGCGAGTTAAAACTATTTCTTCCCTCTCGATAGGGAAAGCTAAAGCTCGCATGTTGAAAATCGAAATTTTACTATCTCGTGGGAAGAAATATTTTTATCTCACTCCTACCTGCAGGAGAAGCTATATTTCTGCTTTTCAGATAAGTAAAAATGTTAACAAGTTATTTGTAATTAAATACAGTTTTTTATTTGTAATTAAATGCGGATGTAAATTTCTCTGTATTTGTGGTCACTTTTTCCGATGTTAATTTCCACGCGTCAGTGATTTCAATCCAATACACATTACATCATTACATCAACACAACACGGGAACTTGTTTTGAGCAATGAAATAATATATTTTCAGCGGCCAAAACATATTCAACTGTATTTAGAGAATGAGTAAATATATGTGTACACATGAAGCTCATTTTTTACATTTCTTCTTCGTTCCCATAAAATGAAAACAAAATGCAGATGACATAATGAAATGAGCACGGAATAAAAAATAACAAAAGAATTTTCATGACATGGTTTTGACCCGATGTGTGACCTCTGGAACCACAAATGAAAATACGGCTGAAAAGTTTTCTAATCATATGAAAGGTCAATGAAACGATAGCATATAAAAGTTATCACTAAGTGATAAGTTTCGCGTAACTATTAGATACGAAATTCTCTTATGATGGACGCTTAATATCTATTCCTTGCACGAATACTTATTTGTGGTACATAACGAGACTTTGAAGCTGGGTTAGATATGAAGTTGTTGAATCGCTTTAACAGGAATTTCGTTGGTCGAGCGCCTAGTAATAAATCATCACTATTATTTTTTCGACGTTTTTATTGGACCACTGTGAAATCTCGTTGGCCGTGATTAACGTTACCTAGCAACGGTCTTGTTATTTGAAAAACAGCAGTTCGGCACTGAAAAAACGCTGCATTTATTTATGAAAATCGTAGGAGAAATAGTTTTAACAACTCGAAAGAATTGTATACCGCTGGATATCAACTCTCGTTATGTAATTTCATATATGATAAACTCGCCAAAGGCTCGTTTATTATAATTTGAAATGATATTACTCTCGATAGTAAAATTTCGATTTTAATATGCTTGTTAAAGCTCGCATGTTGAAAATCGAAATTTTACTATCTCGTGGGAAGAAATATTTTTAACTCACTCTTACCTGAAGGAGAAACTATATTTCTGCTTTTCAGATAAGTAAACATGTTTACGAATTATTTGTAATTAAACACAGGTGTTTATTTGTAATTAAATGCGGATGTAAATTTCTCTGTTTTTTGTGGTCACTAATTCCCATGTCAATTTCCACGCGTCAGCGATCTCAATCCAATACACATTACATTATTATTTATGAAAATCATAAGAGAAATAGTTTTGAGAACTCGAAAGAATTGTATATCGCTGGATATCAACTCCCGTTATGTAATTTCTTATATAATAAACTCGCCAAAGGATCGTTTATTATATTTTGAGTTTACATAACTCTAGTTGATATCCATCGATATACCATTCTTTCTCGTTATAAAAACTATAATTATCAAATCGTGTAAGAAATAGATATTACTGCCACATCATAAGAGAATTATCATTATTTCGGAGTTCATATTGATTATTTTCAGAAACTGTTGGTGGTAAACAGTCCTAAAGATATTGGGGACACGACTTGTTTTGCATTTTATAAAAGAATGTAAGTTTACATGTATTTCGTCTTTCTGTTGTCAAAATACTAAAATTTCCAAAGTTACATATTGAACAGTAAATTTCGTTATGCTGTACACGTGTTTCAAAGAGTAATCTCTCATCAGCAGCATTATTATCAAATGAAATGGAAGGCCATAATGCATACGTAGTCGAAAAGAAGCACTCATTACCAAAAAATATCGAAATAGGAGGCCAAATCCAGTACTAAGGACATCCACCGAGTGCCATTAACGGAATGAAGCTTCAGCATTTTTCAGGGGATAGAATTTTGAAAAACAGTAATTTTTTATAAAACGCAAGATATTTTTTTTCATGTCAGACAAGTCAGACTATTGGGCTGGTGAATACCCTCGGGGACCTCTGGTCCACTAGCAGTGGCATCGGTAACCGTAAATTTCAGTTTAGTTTTCGCTTGTTGTACTTTGTCGGAAAAAATAAAATAAATTATATGGAGATCTATAAAAATATGTAAAGTAAAAGAAAAACATATCATTCTTTTCAAAGAATTTTCACACTTAGAAATTGAAAAATTGTAAGATTACAACAATGTACAAGATATATTTAATACCGTTGTTAGGTCATTTTGATTTTGAACGGAAATAATTTCTCAATGAACTTTTGATATATGAAATAGGTTCCTTACTTTTAATCACAAACAACAGAGAATTCAAGATAACGTTGCAAATCTAATACATTTCCCGAAAATATAAAACGTTCTAATTTAAGTTTTATTATATTATTCATTTTGTCGAATTGAAATTTCCTGGTTGGATTTATGTACTTGGCGTTATGAAATTGATCGAGACCTATATATCCAATAATAACAAGATATAACTGTGTTCGCATAGCGAAACACAAAAGTCTCCCAAACGAACTCCCATATCTGATTCCTAGGCATTATGAGACGCCTTTCAAAAAAAATTTTGGACAAGAATTCCCCTTTTGAATTAGTAAGTTAGTTTATACATATTGATGAAAACAAAACATACTTGCAAAATTTTTAGTAGGTTTCCATGGCAACTGCAACTATTCTGAAATTTTAATCCTTTAGAACTGGATATTGTATGCCTCACAAACTTCGCATGAGATTCCATGAAGCCACTGATAATTGTCTTTGAGGTATAATTGTAAATCTTAACAGGACACACAGTTTTGCCATTATATGTAATTGGATATCCATTACGGTAAAGAGTTATAACAAGAACAAGGTCTAGGGTCAAAGTTCAAGCTGACCAATGACCTATCACCAAAGTTGAATAGTAAAGGTTCTAGGTTTCTATCTCTAACCGTTTTCGAGAAATACATACTTACAGATGTGACAAAACTTTCAAGAGGCATAACTCATGAGCGGTTAACCATAGAGTTTCGGTTTTAACGTAACGAAGGTCCATCAAGACCAAACAAACATTTTTGACATTACACTTTCTCATCTTTTTAGGCGGTTTCCGAGTTATTCCAATAAGAAGGTTTGAGGTCAAGGTTCAAAGTAACCAATGGCGGTGGTCATTTTGGAAATTTTAAGACATTCCTGCACATCTTGGGGTTAGTATCTACAATGGTTTTGGACCCCCCCCCCCCATCTCTGAAAAAATGTTTACACAATGTTCAAAAAACCTTGAGGAATAATAATAATAAACAGTGTAAATACAATAAGTCATCAAATTTCGTTTGGGTGACTTAACTAGTTATAACTGTGTAAAGTGAAACACAAAAAATCCCTCTTAGAATAAATTTGGGCAGGGGTTCCCCTTATAAATTAGTTTATACATATTGTTGAAATCACAACATGGAAACAAAATGCTAAAATATTATCCATTACAACAAATGTTTTACCTCGTTTAAAAAAAATCGGCAGGAGCTCCCCTTATTACATTAGTAATACATATACAATTAGCTGTAATAAAAATACAAAAGCACGTCTTTCTCAAAATAAAGCTTTCTGTCTTAGTTTCAATGGCAACTTAATGCTCCATTATCCATCATAACCAATTTCATATTCCCTTTCAAAAACAATTTTGACAGGGGTTCCCCTTATTATCTAGGTAATTGCTTTAAAAATAGAATTAATAGAAAAAATGGATTTTCTAAGAATTTCAGTTTTTTTAGTTTGGTTTCCATGTCAACCAAAAGCTTTTCTAGCTATAACTTTCCATTTAAGACTTTTTCTCTAAAACCAATTGGGCAGGGGTTCCCCTTATAATCTAGGTAATACATACTGCAACAATCCAAACATAACAAACAGCATAATTAACGATTTTATAAAACTTCTTTTTCATATCAGAAAATCCATTTTTCTGCTTTTATTTCCAAGGCAACCAAATGTTCTTCTGTCCATTCCACCAAATTTCATAACCCCTTGCAAACAAAATCTGGAAGGAGTTCCCCGTTATTTAGTGTAACGGTAGTTATTTAGACATTTCCAATGTTATGTAGTCATTTTTACATCACACAGACTTTCTAATGAAGTTTCATAAAGCCGGTTTTAATAGTTTTTGAGAAACAGTGAGAAATATGCTGAAAACATTCAAAATTTCATTTTCCCTTAGGGTTACTTTGGAACACCAAATCCTATATAGCCCCCAAATGCACCGTAAATTAACCCCCTTAGGGGCAATTTTTATTTCTTGCACAACTAGATAAATGGGGACAATATCCTACAAAGTTTGAAAGCTCTAGGTTAAATGGCCTCTGAGATCTGGTTCAGAGAAATTCAAGCGGACTAGCATAAAGACAGAAAGCGGAATAATAAATAGATTTGCAATTGCAAGCAATAGCCGATGTCACCCCCAGACCACTAATTCGACGATTCCATCTCATTCGCAGCATCAAAATCTACCTAGAAATCAATTTTCGTTGAAATCAGACAAAGTTGAAATTTTTTACGTATTTTGGCGGCCATCTTGAAAATGGCGGCCATTTTTGTTTTGTTTTTTTTTTCGAAAAAAATTCATCTCCTCATGTTGATCTAACTTCATGCCAAGTTTCATTTGATTACATCCAGCCATTCAAAAATAATCCTTCGGACAAAAATTATTGGAAGAATAATAAAAAGAAGAAGAAGAACTGGATTTGCAATTGCAAGCAATAGCCGATGTCACCCCAGACACCCAATTCGACGATTCCAACTTATTCGCAGCGTCCAAATTTGCCTAAAAATCAATTTTCGTTGAAATCCGACAAAGTCGAAATTTTGACGTATTTTGGCGGCCATCTTGGAAATGGCGGCCATTTTGATTTTTTCGGAAAAAAAAATCATCTCCTTATTATGATCTTACTTCATGCCAAGTTTCATTTGATTACATCCAAGCATTAAAAAATAATCGATCGGACAAAAATCATTGGAAAAATAAGAAGAATAACAAGTAATAACTGTGTTCCCAAGCGAAACACAAAAGTCTGCCAAACGAACTCCCTTATCGGAAACCAAGGCATTACGAGACTCTCTTTTGAAAAAAATTTGGGCAGGGGTTCCCCTAATAACCTATGTAATACATATATCTCATAATTCCTTTTCTTAATCATAAAACCTGATTTCTCAAATAAACAAAAAAAAAAAAAAATAATGATAATAATCACTTCTGGTTTTGTTTCCTTGACAACCAAATGCTCTTTTGTCCATTACAACAAATTTCAGACCCTTTCCGAAAATTTCAGATCTTTTTCCAAAGAAAATTTGGGCACGGGTTCCCCTTATAACCTATTTAATACATATTTCTCAAAATTCCTTCTTTTGTATCAGAAAACCTGATTTCCCCTCCCCCCCAATATGCTTCTGGTTTTGTTTCCATGGCTACCAAGTGCTCTTTAATCCATTGCAACCAATTTCAGACCCTTTCCAAAAAAAAATTTCGGCAGGGGTTCCCCTTGTAATCTAAGTAATACATATTGCTGTAGTTAAAATACTATTATCAGCAGAAGCTACTATTTTCCCAAAATTTCCATTTTTTGGTATGGTTTCCATGGCAACGGTAGTAATTTTAAAATTTCCAATGCTGTGTAACCCTTTTTTAAATGACCCCACCTTTCTGATGAAGTTTCATGGAGCTAGTGTTAATAATTTTTGAGAAACGGTGAAAAAAATGTTGGAAAACTTTCAAAATTTCAATTTCCCATAGGGTTACTATAGGACGACCCCACCCCTTTTTGATACCCCCAAAAGTACCCTTAATGGACCCCCTTTTGAAACATTTTTGATGATTGCACATCTAGATACATGGGGTCAATAGTATGCCAAGTTTGAAACCTCTAGGTCTAATGGTTTATGAGATCTGCTTCTGACAAGTTCATTGTGACGAGAAGAAAGAAAGATGGAAGAATAATAATAACAAGTGATAACTGTGTTCGCAAGCGAAACACAAAAGTCTCCCAAACGAACTCCCATATCGGATTTCAAGGCATTACGAGACTCCCTAAGAAAAAAAAATTAGGCAGGGGTGACCCTTATAACCTATGTAATTCATACTTCTCAAAATTCCTATTTTTTATCACAAAACTCAATTTCTAAACCAAAAATAATACATTTCAGCTTTTGTTTTCATGGCAACCAAATGCTCTTTTGTCCATTACACCCTATTTCAGACCTCTTCCCAAAGAAATTTTGGGCATGGGTTCCCCTTAAAACCTATGTAATACATATTTCTCAAAATTCCTCTTTTTAATCAGAAAACTCAATTTTTCTACAAAAAATATGTTTTTGCTTCCTTACAACGTATGCTCTTTTTTCAGACCCTTTCCAAAAAAAAAAAAAAAAAAAAAAAATGGGCAGGGGTTTCCCTTACAAGCTATGTAATACGTATCTCTCAAAATTCCATCTTTTGTATCAGAAAACCTGATTTTTCCAGAAAATTAGATTCTGGTTTTGTTTCCTTTACAACAAATAGCTCTTTTGTCCATTAAACCCAATTTCAGACCTCTTTCAAAAGAAAATTTGGGCATATTGAATACATATTTCTCAAAATTTCTTTTTTGATGAGAAAACTCAATTTTTCAACAAAAAAAAATACGTTTCTGGTTTTGTTTCCATGGCAACAAAGTCCTCTTTTGTCAATTTCCCCCATTTTCTGACCCTTTCCAAAAAAATTTGGGCAGGGGTTCCCCTTACAAGCTATGTAATATATATTTCTCAAAATTCCTTCTTTTTATCAGAAAACCTGATTTTTCAAAAAAAAAAATAAGTTTCAGCTTTTGTTTCCATGGCAACCAAATGCTCTTTTGTCCATTACACCCTATTTCAGACGTCTTTCCAAAAAAATTTGGGCAGGGGTTTCCCTTATAAGCTATGTAATACATATTTCTCAAAAATCCTTCTTTTTTGTCAGAAAACCTGATTTTTCCAAAAAAAATAGTTTCTGGTTTTGTTTCCATGGCAAGAAAATGCTCTTTTGTCCATTAAACCCAATTTCAGACCTCTTTCAAAAGAAAATTTGGGCAGGGGTTCCCCTTATAACATATGTGATATGTATTGCTGTGATCATAATATTATTTTCTAAAAATTTCCATTTTTTGTTTGGTTTCCATGACAACCAAATTATTTTGAAAGTTCCAATGCTGTAGAACCCTTTCTTACATCAAAAACACCTTTCCTATGGAGTTTCATGAAGCTAGTATTAAAACTTTTTGAGATGCAGTGAGAAATAGGGTGAAAAATATCCAAAAGTTCATTTTCCCATAGGGTTAACATTGCAGACCCCACCACATTTTTGAGCCCCCCAAATGTACCCTTAATAAACCCCCTTTTCAAAAATTTTTGTTTTAGGCACAACTAGATATATGGGGCCAGCATATTACAAAGTTTCAAGGTTCTATGTCAAATGGTCTCTGAGATCTTGTTCGGACAAGTTCATCCGGACGAGAATAAAGAAAGAAAGCGGAATAATAACTAGTATTAATTGTGTTTGGATGCAAACACAAGAAGTCTCCCAAACGAACTCCCATATCAGAATTCAAAGGCTTTAGATGAGATCCACAGATTTTAAACATCCTTCCTGTTAAATTTCATTCAATTATGAGCACTTGGGATTTTCCCGCCTTTTTTACCGTTTCCATGGCAACGGTTGCCATTTCGAAGTCTTGGAGTCTAGAACCCAATTGTAAACATGCTGGGCAACCTTCCTGTAAAATTTCAACCAATTCTGAGCACTTTGATTTTCCCGCCTTTTTTACCGTTTCCATAGCAACAGTCGCCATTTTGAAGTCTTTGAGACCGGAATCCAATTCTACACATGTAAGGCAACATTCCTATAAAATTTCATCCAATTCTGAGCACTTTGATTTTCCCGCCTTTTTTACCGTTTCCATGGCAACGGTCGCCATTTTGGAAATTCCGAAAACTTAAGGATCAACTTTGGGTCCATATCTATCTACCATGAAGTTTCATGAAGTTTGGGTCACTGGTCTCTGAGAAATCGTGCGGACAATTTGCAGGCGGAAAACGGAAGAAGAAAAATAATAATAAGAATAATAAGAAACGCAGCAAAAACAATAAGTCTCCACAAACTTCGTTTGGGAGACTTAATAATAAGAAACGCAACAAAAACAATAAGTCTCCCAACTTCGTTTGGGAGACTTAATTACTAGATTTGCAATTGCGAGCAATAGCTGATGTCGCCCCTGGCAGCCAATTCGATGATTCCATCTTGTTCGCAGCGTCAAAATCTACCTAGAAATCAATTTTCGTTGATATCCGACAAAGTTGAAATTTTGACGTATTTTGGCGGCCATCTTGGAAATGACGGCCATTTTGAAAAAAATATTAAAACGCACATCTTCATATGGTGATCCAACTTTATGTCAAGTTTCATAAACTTCAGATCATGCATCGCTGAGTAATTGACCGGACAAACTTTGGCTGGAATAATAATAATAATAACTAGATTTGCAATTGCAAGCAATAGCTGATGTCGCCCGTGGCAGCCAATTCGATCATTCCATCTTGTTCACAGCGTCAAAATCTACCTAGAAATCAATTTTCGTTGAAATCGGACAAAGTTGAAATTTTGACGCATTTTTGGCGGCCATCTTGGAAAAGGCGGCCATTTTGAAAATTTTTTGTGCATAAATTCCTTCGTCTCATTTTATTGAACATCTTTGCAAAATATGAAGAAATTCTGCAGAGCAGTTCCAGAGATATTGAATCCTCGGTTTTTTAACGTAAAATGGCGGCCATCTTGGAAATGGCGGCCATTTTGAAAATTTTACACCGTCATGCATAACTTCACATGGTGTTCCAACTTTGTGCCAAGTATCAAGTGATTTGGTTCAGGCATCTCTGAGTAAAGCTCTGGACAAAATTATTGGAAGTAAAATAATAAAGAAACCGGAATAATAACTAGTATTAATTGTGTTTGGATGCAAACACAAGAAGTCTCCCGAACGAACCCCCTTTCAGAATTTAAAGGCTCTAGATGAGCTCCACAGATATTAAACAACTTTCCTATCAAATTGCATTTAATTCTGATCACTTTGAATTTTATGCACTTTTTGTCTGTTTCCATGGCACCAGTCGCCATTTTAAAGTCTTGAAGTCCAGAAGCCAAATCTACACATATAAGGCAACCTTCCCGTAAAATTTCACCTAATTATGAGCACTTTGATTTTCCAGCCTTTTTTAACCATTTTCATGACACCCATCGCCATTTTGAAGTCTTGGAGACCAGAAGTTAATTCTACAAACGTTAGGCAACCTGCCTATAAAATTTCATCAAATTCTGTGCACTTTGATTTCCCGCCTTTTTTACCATTTCCATGACACCGGTCGCTATTTTGAAGTCTTGGAGACCAAAAGTCATTTCTACACATATAAGGCAACCTTCCTGTAAAATTTCATCAAATTCTGAGCACTTTGATTTTCCCGCCTTTTTTACCATTTCCATGGCACCGGTTACCATTTTGAGGTCTTGGAGACCAGAAGTAAGTTCTACACATCTAAGTTCAACATCACCGGTCGACATTTTGAAAATTCCAAGACCAGAAAGACCATCTAGGCATAGGTATCTATCATGCCACAAAGTTTCAGAAAGTTTGGACCACTGGTGTCCGAGAAACGGGTTGGACAAACTTTTGGCGGAAAACGGAAGAAGAAAAATAATAAAAAAAAAATTATAACTGTATCAGGATGCTGATACAAAAGTCTCCCAAACGAACTCCCAAATCAGAAATCTTAGCAAAAAATCACTTCCACACATCGTAGGAAACCTGTCTGTTGATTTTCATTCAATTCCAAGCACTTTCAATATTTCCCGCCTTTTTTCTGTTTCCATGGCAACGGATGTCATTTTGAAGTCTTGGAGACCAGAAACCAATTCCTCAAGTCTTGAGCAACCTTCCTGTAAATTTTCATTCAATTCCGAGCACTTTGATTTTCCCGCCTTTTTTGCCGTTTCCATGGCAACGGGTGCCATTTTGAAGTCTTGGACACCGGAAACTTACTTTCCATGTCCTAAGCAACCTTCCTTTAAATTTTCATTCAAATCCGAGGACTTTGATTTTCCCGCCTTTTTTGCCGTTTCCATGGCAGCCGGTGCCATTTTGAAAAATCCGAGACATTCTTGCACCACTTCAGATAAAGACCTATCTTGCTATGAAGTTTGGTCAAGATCGAACCAATAGTCTCTGAGAAAACTTGTGGACAAAATATTTGGCGGAAAGACGAGAAGAACAAGAAAAATAATAAGAATTGAGTAAAAACAATAAGTCTCCCCAAACTTCGTTTGGGAGACTTAATAATAACAAAGAAACGGAACAATAACAATATGTCTCCCCGACATTCGTCTGGGGCGACATAACTAGATTTGCAATTGCAAGCAATAGCTAATGTCGTCCCAGACGTCCAAGTCGATGATTCCATCTTGTTCGTAGTCTCAAAATCTACCTAGAAATAAATTTTTGTTGAAATCAGACAATATTGAAATTTTGACGTATTTTGGCAGCCATCTTGAATATGGCGGACATTTTGCAAAAATTTTTCACATGAATTCCTTCCTCTCATCTTATTAAACATTAATACAAAATATGAATGAATTCTGCCATGCAGCTCCTGATTTATTGAATCCTCAATATTTTGACGTAAAATGGCGGCCGTCTTGAAAATGGCAGCCATTTTGAAAATTTTTGTTAGTGCATGCACATCTTCTCATGGTGGTTCAATTTTGTGCCAAGTATGAATGAATTCTGTCCAGGCATCTTTGAGATAATAGCCGGACAAAAATCATTGGAAGAAAATAAAAGAGAAAAGCAATAACAATACTAGATTTGCAATTGCAAGCAATAGCTGATGTCACCCCAGACGTCCAAGTCGATGATTCGATCTTTATTCGCATCATCACAATCTACCTAGAAATAAATTTTCAATGAAATCGGACAAAGATGAAAATTTTTTCATATGTCAGAAATCCAGGCTACAAATCACTTCCACTCATCGTTCGCAACCTGTGTGTAGAGTTTCATTCAATTCTGAGCACTTTCAATTTTCCCGCCTTTTTCCTGTTTCCATGGCAACGGATGTCATCTTGAAGCTTTGGACACCGGAAACGTTTTCCCCATGTTCTTAGCAACCTTCCCCTTAATTTTCATCCAATTTGAGTATTTTGATTTTCCAGCCGTTTTTGTCGTTTCCATTGCAACCGGTGCCATATTGAAGTCTTGGACATCGGAAACCTTTCCCCCCATGTCCTAAGCAGCCTTTCTGTAAATTTTCATTCAATTCTGAGCACTTTGATTTTCCCACCTTTTTTGCCATTTCCATGGCAACCGGTGCCATATTGAAGTCTTGGACATCGGAAACCTTTCCCCTATGTCCTAAGCAACCTTTCTGTAAATTTTCATCCAATTTTGAACACTTTGATTTTCCCGCCTTTTTTGCCATTTCCATTGCAACCGGTGCCATATTGAAGTGTTTGACTACGGGAACCTTTCGCCCATGTCCTAAGCAACCTTTCTGTAAATTTTCATTCAATTCTGAGCACTTTGATTTTCCCGCCTTTTTTGCCATTTCCATGGCAACTGGTGCCATTTTGAAAATTTTTGTTGGTGCATGCACATCTCCTAATGGTGATCCTACTTTGTGCCAAGTATGAATGAATTCTGTCAGGGCATCTTTGAGATTTTATGATTTTAATTGAAATCCGAAAAAATTCAAATGTTGACGTAACTTGGACGCCATCTTGAAAATTTTTTTTGGTGGAGGTACAATTCCATAAGGTGATCCAACTTTATACCAAATATGAATTAATTCTGTCACGCCATCTCTGAGAACTAAGCCGGACAAAAGTAGGTGGAAGAAAGAAAGAAACAATAATAACTAGATTTGCAATTGCAAGCAATAGCTGATGTCGCCCCTGGCAGCCAATTCGATGCTTCTTGTTCGCAGCGTGAAAACTACCTAGAAATCAATTTTCGTTGAAATCGGACAACGTTGAAATTTCAACGTATTATGAAGAAATTCTGCAAAGCAATTCCTGAGTTAATGAATCTTCTGTATTTTAACGTAAAATGGCGGCCATCTTGGAAATGGCGGACATTTTGCAATTTTTTTTCACATGAATTCCTTCCTCTCATCTTTTTAAACATTGATATAAAATATGAACAAAGTCTGCCATTCAGTTCCTGATTTATTGAATCCTAAATATTTTGACGTAAAATGGCGGCCATCTTGAAAATGGCAGTCATTTTGAAAATTTTTGTTAGTGCATGCACATCTTCTCATGATGGTTCAACTTTGTGCTAAGTATGAATGAATTCTGTCCAGGCATCTATGAGAACGAAGCCGGACAAAAATTATTGGAAGAAAATAAAAGAGAAAAGCAATAACAATACTAGATTTGCAATTGCAAGCAATAGCTGATGTCGCCCCTCACAGCCAATTAGATGATTCCAGTTTGTTCGCAGCATCAAAATCTATACCTAGAAATCAATTAATCATCCAATTCTGAGCACTTTGATTTTCCAGCTTTTTTGTCATCTCCATTGCAACCGGTGCCATATTGAAGTCTTGGACATCAGAAACCTTTCCCCCATGTCCTAAGCAACCTTTCTGTAAATTTTCATCCAATTTTGAGAACTTTGATTTTCCCGCCTTTTTTGCCGTTTCCATGGCAACCGGTGCCATATTGAAGTCTTGGACATCAGAAACCTTTTCCCCATGATCTAAGCAACCTTTCTGTAAATTTTCATTCAATTCTGAGCACTTTGATTTCCCGCCTTTTTTGCCGTTTCCAGGGAAACCGGTGCCATTTTGAAAAATTTTGGTGGTGCATGCACATCTTCTCATAGTGGTCCAACTTTGTGCCAAGTATGAATGAATTCTGTCAAGGCATCTTTGAGATTTAATGATTTTCATTGAAATCCGAAAAATTTCAAATGTTGACGTAACTTGGCCGCCATCTTCGAAATGGCAGCTATTTTGAAAAATTTTTTTGGTGGAGGTACAATTTCATAAGGTGATCCAACGTTGTACCAAATATGAATGAGTTCTGTCCAGGCATCATTGAGAACTGGCGTGGACAAAAAGAGGTGGAAGAAAGAAACAATAATAATAATAATAATGGTAATGAATAATGAATAATAGAGTAACGCACAAAGAACAATATGTCGTCCCGACTACGTCTGGGGCGACATAACTAGATTTGCAATTGCAAGCAATAGCTGATGTCGCCCCTGGCAGCCAATTCGATGCTTCCATCTTGTTCGCAGCGTCAAAATCTACCTAGAAATCAAATTTCGCTGAAATCGGACAAAATTGAAATTTCGACGTATTTTGGCAACCATCTTGGAATTGTCGGCCATTTTGAATTTTTTTTTTTTTAGCTGCATGCCCATCTTCTAATAGTGATTCAACTTTTTGCCAAATATGAATGAAATCTGTCGAGGCATGTTTGAGATTTGATGATTTTTATGGAAATCCGACATATGCAAACCACTGACGTAACTGGGTAGCCATCTTGAAAATGGCAGCCATTTTGAAATTTTTTTTTGGTGGAGGCACAACTTCATAAGGTGATCAAACTTTGTACCAAATATGAATGAATTCTGTCCAGGCATCTCTGAGAACGAAGCCGGACAAAAATCATTGGAAGAAAGAAAGCGTAATAATAATAATAATAATAATAGAGAAACGGACAAAAAACAATATGTCGTCCCGACTACGTCTGGGGCGACATAACTAGATTTGCAATTGCAAGCAATAGCTGATGTCACCCCTGACAGCCAATTCGATGATTCCAGCTTGTTCGCAGCATCATCAAAATCTACCTAGATTCAAATTTCGTTGAAATCGGACAAAGTTGAATTTTTTTCGTATTTCGGCGGCCATCTTGGAAAAAATTTTCCTTGCTTACCCTCCTCCAGATAGTGATCCAACTTTGTACCAAATATGAATGAGTTCCATCAAAGCATGATTGAGAAAATTAAAATTTTCCTTGAAATTGGACGAATTCCGAATTTTTCGTATTTTGGTAGCCATCTTAGAATTGGCGGGGACTTTGAAAAAATTTTTACTTGCATGCACCCCTCCAGATAGTGTTCCAACTTTGTACCAAATATGAATGATTTCTGTCCAGGCATCATTGAGATATAAGCCGGACAAAAAGAGGTGGAAGAAAGAAAGAAAGCGTATTAATAATAATAATAATACCTACAAATCAATTTTCGTTGAAATCCGACAAAGTTGAAATTTTGAAGTATTTTGGCGGTCATCTTGGAAATGGCGGACATTTTGCAAAATTTTTTCACATGAATTCCTTCCTCTCATCTTTTTAAACATTGATATAAAATATGAACAAAGTCTGCCATTCAGTTCCTGATTTATTGAATCCTAAATATTTTAACGTAAAATGGCGGCCATCTTGAAAATGGCAGTCATTTTGAAAATTTTTGTTAGTGCATGCACATCTTCTCATGATGGTTCAACTTTGTGCTAAGTATGAATGAATTCTGTCCAGGCATCTATGAGAACGAAGCTGGACAAAAATTATTGGAAGAAAATAAAAGAGAAAAGCAATAACAATACTAGATTTGCAATTGCAAGCAATAGCTGATGTCGCCCCTCACAGCCAATTAGATGATTCCAGTTTGTTCGCAGCATCAAAATCTATACCTAGAAATCAATTAATCATCCAATTCTGAGCACTTTGATTTTCCAGCTTTTTTGTCATCTCCATTGCAACCGGTGCCATATTGAAGTCTTGGACATCAGAAACCTTTCCCCCATGTCCTAAGCAACCTTTCTGTAAATTTTCATTCAATTCTGAGCACTTTGATTTTCCCGCCTTTTTTGCCGTTTCCAGGGAAACCGGTGCCATTTTGAAAAATTTTGGTGGTGCATGCACATCTTCTCA
>MJUU01030447.1:5204-54759 GCA_002080025.1 Modiolus philippinarum
GCCATTTTGAAAATTTTGAGACCAAAAATCAATTCTATGCATGCTAGGCAACCATCCTGTAAAATTTCATCCAATTCTGAGCACTTTGAATTTTCCCGCCTTTTTCCGTTTCGATGGCAACGAAATTTTCCCGCCTTTTTTCTGTTTCCATGGCAACGATCGCCATTTTGAAAATTTTGAGACGAAAAATCAATTCTATGCATGATAGGCAAATTTCCTGTAAAATTTCATCCAATTCTGAGCACTTTGAGTTTTCCCGCCTTTTTTCTGTTTCCATGGCAACGGTCGCCATTTTGAAAATTTTGAGACCAAAAATCAATTCTTTGCATGCTAGGCAACCTTCCTGTAAAAGGAGTAGGGGTGGTAAGGGCCTTATTTGGCCTGAAAAATATATTTGGTTGAATTCACCAAATTTTCTCATTGAAATGTTCTATGGGTATGGCTTTTCAGTAAACAGTAACATTTCTCAAATATTGATGTATGATTATTGAGTTTTTGGGTGTAGAAGAAGGCACAAATTGAAGATTTTGTAGAAAAATCACAAATTTGACCAATTTTGACTACTTTTTTGTATAGGAAATATACAGCACATGCAAGATCCACAAAAATATTTGTATGAGAGGTTCAGTTGATTTGTACTTATAAGTTGGTTAATTATCTAATTGGTTCTTGAATGTGCTAGATATTTCCGCTTAGGAAAACTGTTCGGAAATCTGTCAAATTTGGTATCTTTTTATGAAAATGCTCAAAAGTAGCCTTTTCATGACGTCAGAACTATACCTATTGTGACGTCATTGGTTCTAACTTTTGTATTTTTTCTGTAAATTGGATGTAAGCTTTGAAACGAACATGAAAGAAAATCTTGAGGTGCAACTTAGAAATTCAGTGAAATCTTGGGCCAAATCAACCCCTTATCGCACCTTGTCCTTTCATCCAGTTCTGAGCACTTTGAATTTTCCCGCCTTTTTTCCGTTTCCATGGCAACGGCGGCCATTTTGAAAATTTTGAAAGGTTTCTGCACATCTACTCATATAGGCCAACACTCCTGTAAAGTTTCATAAAGTTCGGGTCAATAGTTTCTGAGAAACGTGTCGGACAAGAATTGAGCGGAAGAAAGAAGAAGAAAAAAAAAACAAAAAATAATAATAACAAGTAATTACTGTGTTCGCAGAGCGAAACACAAAAGTCTCCCAAACGAACTCCCATATTCATCAACCCTCCTGTCAAATTCAAACCAATTCTGAGCATTTTGAATTTTCCTACCTTTTTCCGTTTCCATGGCAACGGTCGCCATTTTGAAATTTTAAAATCAAAAATCATTTCTATGCATGCTAGGCTACCTTCCTGTCAATTTTCATCCAATTCTGAGCACTTTGAATTTTCCCGCCTTTTTTCGTTTCCATGGCAACGGCCGCCATTTTGAAAATTTTAAGACCAAAAATCATTTCTATGCATGCTAGGCTACCTTCCTGTCAATTTTCATCCAATTCTGAGCACCTTGAATTTTCCCGCCTTTTTTCCGTTTCCATGGCAACGGCCGCCATTTTGGAAATTCCGAGACCGGATGGCACAACTTCTCAATGTCGTCTACCAGCATACGAAGTTTCATGAAGTTCCGGTCAACGGTCTTCGAGATATGTTCCGGACAAAAATTTTACGCCGGAAGAAGAAGCGGAAAAAGAATAATAATAATAAGAATAATAAGAATTGAGGAAAAACAATAAGTTTCCACAAACTTCGTTTGGGAGACTTAATAAGAAACGGAGTAAACACAATATGTCTCCCAAACTTCGTTTGGGGGACATAATAAACAAAAAAAGATCAAAACGCTAGAAAGTTAAGCAATAACAGTGTAAACCCAAGAGGTATCGCCATGTTTCTGGAAGGTAAAGCATAATTTACTCCACATGTGGCACGCGTCTCGCTGCCAATGAAAAGTTTGGTTTTGTCATAGTCTGTGTTTGTCAGTTAAATTATACACTCTAGTTGTACTCAGAAATGTCTATTCTCATTAGTGATGACAGTATATCTTTTCTAGGGACAAATGCAACAGTAGTTGAACATAACTTTGATGCAATATTATAGAACAGTAATTACGCTCTGAAGACAAAATCGTTGTACAACAATGATGTATAATTTTGTTACAGAGAGACTGTATAGGAAAAAGTGGATACTTAGCAGAAATTGAGGACCAATATGAGAATGATTTCATAGCTAGATTGACGTTCGGTGGTGGTGAGTAATAGATAACAACAGCAGTAGGACATCGAGGTAACAAAGAACAAGATTTCATAAATCAAGGTTCAGGACAAGACAAGAACGACGGATGACTAAATACACTACACACTAACACCATAAAAACATCGCCCAAAACTAAAGCACTAAGAGTGTGAACAGAGTGACATCAACTGCTCCGAAAAGGTTCAGCATTTCCTTCCTCAAAAACAACACACGTCACACGGTCAGTGAGGCATATATGGTTTTGAAAGATTTGTTTGGTAGCTGATTGATAAATGTCTTTTTCTAACCCTCAATTATTACCAATTAATAATCAATGGTACGTATTGCAAACAGTACAAAAGTTAAAATCTCAAATGTTGTAAATCTCTAAAGTATTAAAACAATACCAAGGACAAATTAGTACACAATTATCAATGAAGGGATATGGAGTAAATGCAAATGAGACAAAGTCTCTACAAATACATGGTAAATAAGCAATGGAACAACGCTTTTATTGTTGTTCTTCATCTTGAAGTCGCCATGAGGCGACATAACTAACAAAGACAAAACTAAATCTAACAAAATAATATTCAAGACAACACGAAACACTGATGGACAGATAGTCTGAACCCCATATAAACCGAGAGTGACATCAGGTGTTCCGAAGAACGGTGATATGTCCTTCTTTGTATACAGCACACATCAGACTACCAGTGGGTCAATCCAGGTGAAGTCAAAATCGGCAATGTCAAATCCGGGAAGACGTGCATCGAGCTGAAAATGTCCTTTTTCATTTGTGAAATCGACATTTTTATGAAGTCGTTGCGACAACCATAGAATTTCTGAAGGAACAAAAGTAACAAAGGCTGACCATATCACTGACTTAGCATGTTTTTTTTATTAGGTCCGTGTTGTGTGTTTTTCATTTTTCTTTTCTGTGCCGTACTCGTGTTATGTCTTTGTTTCTTTGTTTCTTCGATGTTGTTATTGTTCTTGGATTATTCGTTTAAGATTGACAGTTCGGTTCTCACTTACTTTAGCAGTTTCAGTGATATCGCCTCTGATCTTTACACGAAGTCACTGTATGAACTGGAAACTCTACATTAACTTACAACTGTAAAATATACACTCCATACATTGGGGAGATATGTATATTACTGCAAAGAAATCAAATGTTCACAAACGCTACAATTGCTATATTGCCTCTTCGTGTTTAATTGGGGCAATTGTCGTTAATATTGTACCCCTCATTTTATATACACGAACATATGATAATAATTCTGTATGAGCATGTATATAGAGTGAAGAATGATGAAGCGTAACTTGAATCCTTTACTTGTAGATACAAAATGGTCTTCACTGATTTACTGAACTTATATTTTTGTTGTCAATTTAACAGGTACTTGGTTCTTTATGGGAATAATATATGAGGAGTCTTATGAAGCTTGGGTTAAAGCCAGAAACAAAGAGGAAATCGATTATTCAAACTTTTTTAAAGGTGAATCAAATAAAGAAGATAAACCCAGATGCACTAAACTGGGATATCGTGGATACTGGGAGCCATTCCCTTGTGACCAAGAGCAGTATTTCATATGTGAAAGGTAAACAAATATTGGGAACAAAAAAACTATTGCAAGGCATATTTCGTCATTGAAACACTGAAAATAAATATTACTTACTACATATAGAGCAAATATACATAGAATTTATGATGATTGTTGACCAAACCCCTCGGGAAGTTTTGAGTTTAATTTTTCTTCCGTAGTGCGACAGTGTTCTACCAGCAGACTAGGCTCCTTGAGCTAGCTGGCAGTTTAGCAGGGAACACTTGATCCATCTTTCAAAATTACGTATTATTACAAAAACAATCCGAGGAGACGTGCATCAAGCTGAAAATGTCCTTCTTAATTTGTGAAATCGACATTTTTATGAAGCCGTTGCAACAACCATAGAATTCTGAAGGGACAAAAGTTACAAAAGCTGAACATATCACTGACTTAGCATGGTTTTTTGGGTCCGTGTTGGGTGTTTTCATATTTTTCTTTGCCGTACTCATGTTATGTCTTTGTTTCTTTGTTTCTTCGATGTTGTTGGATTATTCGTTTCAAGATTGTCGTCATGGAGTTACTGTTAGCCACCTTTTTTCGCGGATACCTTTTTTCGCGATTTGTCCCTACTGGTTAAGTTTGCGGCTACTAATTTACGCGATTTTATATTTCTTTTAATACATTTATATAATGTTTAAAGAAATTCGCGACTATAATTATTTTTGCGATATATCTTGCCTGCGAAGATCGAAAATAAATTGGTTTACAGTAGTAGCCTACCTGTTTTGAGTTTTATTCGTTTTATTCGTATGTTTACTATAAAATGGGAAAAACGAGACAGATAGCTCTGTCCTTAGCTGATTTTGGCTTTCCCATTTAGATCCTTTTGGTAATTTGTTCTCTATCAGCGTTTCCACATATTTCGGTTCATGGATTACCAAGTGTTTTGATTTAATCTGCACTGATGAGACATAAGTTGTCGAAATGCGCATATGCAGAATGTAAATTTACAGTGACTTCGGTATTTAGTTATTCGGTACTCATAACCCTACTGCTGACTTTAGCTAGTGCCGGTACCAAGTCTTACTACCCCGAATTCCTATCATTGTCTACGTTTGTCTTCTGTCTTATTCGTGTTTTCCTATGTAGTTCCCTGGCAGATTGTGGCATGTTATTATAATTTTCAGCCATTGTAGGTGTTTACTGTTAACCATTTTTTACATAGAAGAAAAGAGTCATGCCAAAATGTAAAGTAACCAATACAAATATGTGTTAGTGAGCATGTCGTGTGGCTATAAGTAAACATGCATCATGACACTTAAAGTAAACATGCATCATGACACTTCATATCAAAAATCAGTTTATGATTTATTCATTCATTCATGATAACTAAATACCGAAGTTACTGTGAATTTTCTTTCTGCATATGCGCATTTCGACAAATTATGTCTCATCAGTGCAGATAAAATCTAAACGTTTGGAAGACCATAAGCTCAAAAATGTTTAAAAACTGATAGAGAACAAATAACCAAAGTGATCAAAATGTAAAGCCAAAATCTGCTAAGGACAGAGCTTTGCATGAGGGAGATACTCCTTACTTTTCAATAAAATTTACAAAATTTTAGATATTGTAAAGGTTTAAAAAATAATCGGCTTTCGGGTCAGCACCGAAGTACTGACTACTGGGCTGGTGAATACCCTCGGGGACTAACAGTCCACCAGCAGTGGCATCGACCCAGTGGTAACAAATAACTAAATACCGAAGTTACTGTGAATTTTCTTTCTGCATATGCGCATATGATGATGATATGATGATAATAACAAAATTACCGAACACAATAGGGCCTGTAAGTCTCGTACAATTTAAGAACTTCCGGGATCAAAATTTGTACCCGCAAGTTACATTTTAAACAAAGATATTTGACGTTTTAAACAAAAATTTGATGGTCACAATCCTCTGACGTCATATTTTACGAAAGGATATGTCATGTTTTGGCGGGACACGTTTGCGAATTGCCTGTTTATCGTCGATTCACGTGAGTCATATGACGAGACTTACAGACCCTATTGCCAAGAGCCAAAATCCAAAGACCAAAAAGACAAAGCAGGTGCAAATCCACCTGCAAAATTGTCAACTACAATGGTCCTGGCCTGGTTCCGAAATTTCAAAAGATATGTTGGGTTAAAACGCTTTAATGGCGCGCCAGACCTCTTCTTCCATTGCGTTAGTGTCCGATAGTAACTCAACTGCAATTGCTATTGAAAGGTCATGGAGAGCTAAAAGAACTCATGAATCCAAGTTCGGATCAAAACTTTAAAAATTTTCCACACGAAACTGATATCTATTGAAGACATTGTTTGATGATCGTATGAGACGGAATCTATTTAAAACCTTACCTCATAAGGTTTCCAAGAAGATAACTATGCCCAAATGCCCACTATGGGAAAGTGTGCATAGCTTTTTCTAGCTCTCGCATAACGAATCAAATGTGGAACAAACATATAGAAGGTAAAGTTACTTTCCATGCTAAAGAAATTGATCATTTAATAATATTATGTTTGCAGTGAAAATTACATTGGAAGTAGTTCCTTAGGTTATTGGTTTTCAAATTCAAATACGTTCCACTACAATGGACATTATTATAGAACTGTTGGTAAAAAGGCCACCTTTCAAAAAGCAAAAGTAAGTACGATGTACTATACTTCACATAAAAAGAGTAAATAAAAATTTTAAATTTGTCACTTGCAGAAGTAAACAGAAGAAAAACTAAAGCACATAGTAATACAGAACTTGATTAGATATAAGTTATATGAGAAACCAGCAGTAATTTTTTAGAATGACAATGCCGTAGAGCAGAGCACAAAAATAAAAATAAATATTTAGTACAATGATCATCATTGTGAGCTATGAACCATATTCAAGAATCACCACAAAAGTACCATTAAAAGGGAAGCAAGTCAAAAAAATTAAACAAATATGATACACCTGGTGTCGCTTTAAGTCGAATATTTAGATTAAAGTCAGATTGATTATCAACACAGACTGTTTAAGTTTCTGTCTTTGTTTCTGTTATTTATAACTTTGTATCTGTATGACTATGTATCAGGTAAGTGAACATGTTACGGTGTTTCAAATACCTAAACATGTAATCAAATTTAGAATACAAAAAATACCGAAGTTGCATTATGCTGTACACGTGTTTCAAGGAGTAACCTCTCATCAGCAGCATTAAAGTCAAATAATATGGAAAGCCATAATCAAAAAGGAGGCAAACAAGAAGTACTCATTTCCAAAAATTTTGAAATAGGTACTCCCCTGTTATGTAAATTCCAGAAAATGAAGACATACTCAAACTAGCGTGACGACATGTTCAAATTTTTCTGTCACTCCAATACGATATGTTCAAACTTACCTTAATAAAATGAATAATAACAATAAGGACATCGCTTAAATCGCACCTATTCATCATAATCACCAAATAAAAGTGCCAGCACAATAATGCAACTTTTTCGAATGCTATCTCTATATATATGTCAAGTTAGTTTTACACGTCAGTTGGGCTCCTCATAAGAGGTATGGGTTCATATTTGCTGTCTTATATCCTTAAAGCCATAAGGGAATGTAGGGCAAAGACAGGTAGACGAAACCTGAATAAACAGTGAAAGGATATAGAGTTAATGCAATGGAACACCGCTTTTATTGTTGTTCTTCATCTTCAAGTCACCATAAGGCCTTCAACAATGACTTTGCTCATACCTCATGGTATTTTTGTTTCAATTGTGGACATAAAAAAAATCAGAGCAGGACATGCTTACTCTTCCGGGGCACCTGATGTCACTCTTGTTTATTGAGAGTTCACACTGTTAGTGCTCTAGTTTTTTGTGTTGTATATGTAATGTTCGTGTGTTTTGGTGGGCATGTGGTGTCTTTGGTCTTCCGTCTTTTGGTGTTCTTGCTTTTGCCTTGTCTCTGGACTTTGATTTGTAATCTTGTGCTTTGTTCCTTCGGTGTTCTACTGCCGTTGTTTTGCTTGTCCTATGTTACTCATACTATAGTAAGCTTTTCGGTCAGTACAAAACCATCTTGTTACATAAACTATAGATATCTTGTTTAATGGAATTGTCTTCACCTAATCCTACTGTAAACAATGGTCTGGAAAAAATCGTTTCTATTACGATTTTTTTTCATATATTATAGGTCGTGTGTGAAAGAGCTGGTGGTTATCTAGTCGAGCCTGACAACGAGGAAGAAAATGTATTTGTACATGATAAAATGCACCAGGCATGTGAGTATCTAATGAAATACTGAATTCCATATTTAAGCAGATTACAAAGTCAAGATAACAATAAACACCTACATGGCCGAAAACTACAATCACAATCCACAATCCACAATCCTCAAGGGAACTGCAAAAGAAAAAAAACACATAACAGGCCAGAGACAAGTATATATAACGATAGGGACTCGGGACAGCCGGAGTTGGTACCGGCACTACCAAAAGCTAACCTGTTTTAAGTGCCCACATCTCACTATTTTATAACGCCAAGTTTTCTTACATTCGACTTGATGAGTGCCCTGTTTTTGTCTATATGTTGTAGTTGTCCACTAGCTTAAGACACTAGTGCTTTTGTCGGGCAAAGGATGACAGTGATTGTAAGAGCACTTTGCCAGTTTAATTGATGTTTGTTGACAATCCCGCACCCATATTTTTTACCATGTATTTGTAGAGACTTTGTCTCATGTGCATTTACTCCATATCCTTTTATTCACCATTAACGGTAGGGTTAGACCGGTTTATAGGGACCGAAACCTCCACTTTTTCTATCCAGTTTTCTTAACGTGGGAGTACCCTAAATGTATAGGCTACCCAAATTGCACTTATTTGCAATATTTATAGAAGAAGGTGCATCAAATGATTTTTATATAAGTTAGTTATTATTTACATCTATTGAAATGGTTAGGATATTTTTTTTCTCCCTAATATAGGTTTAAAAATAAAAGAATAAAGAGCAAGGTCTCTGAAATTTGTTGCCGTAATGAAATAAAGTTCGTGCAACGACTGCAAAAATATACTTTTTTCTCACTTGCAATCCTAATTTTTGTTGTTGTCCTGTTTATTATCAATCAATGAAATGGTCCAGCCAATAAAATATTGTAAGTATGTATATTTCATAGTGCAAAAGGTAAAGTGTGTTGATCTCATGTGTACACTTTATTCAATTACTATTATCAAAATTATGTAAATTCTAAAACCGAAGGATTAACTGCCTCCATCGTAGTTTTGTCCTTAGCAATATTTGATATTACTGATTATTCAGATTTCGTTTGGTGTTATGCATTTTAAACAATTTTTGAAATTATGGATTTCCTTTGTGTGGGCTCTGACTGCAGCTGGGATGAAAACAACACTTAAACATATTGGTATACCTCAAGAAATTCAATTGATATATATTTTGCTTCTGCCATTTTGGGAAATAACATCACGAACTATGGTCCTGTTAAAGCACTGCAGATTAAATTGAAATGAAAAAATTTAACTTTTGAACACTTGCCACAAGTAGCTGTATTTTCAAACATATTGAAACAAAAAATATAAAGTATAGAATTAAGGAACAGAATTAAATTTTCAAAAATTGGTGCAAATTGGGTACTCCTTGTTGCCATTCTATCGTATATTGTCTAGAAAGTTTACACATGAATAATTCAAAGCACCTTCGAACGACAATTTTTACAAGTAAGTGAGAACCGAACCGTCAGTCTAAAACGAACAATCCAAGGACAGTTGCAAAATCGGAAAAACAAAGACATAACATTAGCACGTCACAGAAAGGAAATGATATCCAATAGCGGTCCACAAGATTGTGATGTCGACCGTAAAACTTCTGTAGTGATGACTTCAAGTTATGTGTAATATTCCCTTGCTTAAGTAGCATATTTCTAAGCAGCCGAGCTCTATCAAGGTAGTCACTATATCGAGCACAGGCCCTTGAGTAGCGAATGAGTTGGGAGGAGTAAACTCCATATGCCGGTGCTTTTGGAATGTTGCTTCAAAGAAAGGGAAGTTGACTATTGGAAAAGTGACGTAATTGCGTTTGTCATCCAGTCTAGTTTGTAGGGTACCTATGTCGTCGATTTTAAGATGAAGGTCAATGAACGAGGCCGATGTGGAAGTATCTGTAGTATTCTTAATTTCGAGCTCTTTTGACAGATAAGATGGAATAAAATCACCAAGCGAGGGTTGTTTAATGATAAAATATCTTTATAACGTAAGCTGAAATGAAAGGACTGGACCAGTTATTAGCTCACCTGGCTATAACCAGGGTTAGCTTTTGCCATCACATTTCGTCCGTCCGTCGTCCGTCCGGCGTAAACTTTTCATTCAAAGATCTTCTTCTCTGAAACTACTGGGCCGATTGAAACCAAAATTGGCCACAATAGTCCCTAGGTGGTCCCTACAAAAAGGTGTTTTTTTTCAGGTCGGCCCTTTATCCAAGATGGTCGTCAGCAGGGATCATAGTTTTAACATTGGACCCTATGGGAAAATACTTTCAAAGATCTTCTCCTCTGAAACTACTTTGCCAATTAAAACCAAACTTGGCCACAATAGTCCTCAGGTGGTCCCCTAAAAAAAGGTTTTTTTTCAGGTCCGCACGATATCCAAGATGGCCGCCAGCTAACATTGTATCCTATGGGAAAACACATTCAAACATCTTCTCCTCTGAAACTGCTGAGCAAATTGGAACCAAACATGGCCACAATAGTCCTGGGGTGGTCCCCTACAAAAATGGTGTTTTTCAGGTCCCTGCTATATCCAAGATGGCCGCCAGCAGGAAACATTGTTTTAACATTGAACCATATGGGAAAACACATTCAAAGATCTCCTCTGAAACTGTTGAGCCAGTTGGAACCAATTTTTGCCACAATAGTCCTTAGGTGGTCCCCTTACGAAAAAGGTGTTTTTCATGTCGGGCGCTATATCTAAGATGGATGCCAGCAATAAACTTAGTTGAACATTGAACCCAAGGGGAAATTATTCAAAGATCTTTTTCACTGCAACATCTTGGCCAGTTGGAACCAAACTTTGGCCACAAGTCCTTGGTTGTTCCCTGCAGAAAAAAGAACCAAATCTGAACAAAACTGAAACATTTCAAAGGTCTTGTCTGCTGAGACCACTCGGCAAAATTTAATTTAGATCAGTTAACAAAGACTGTCAATTTAAGCCAGAGTTCGGGTTAGCGATACAGGCTCTTGAGAGCCTCTTGTTACAAATACAAATTATACAACTATGCACAAAGTAGATGTATGATCCATAGAATAAATAAAATATAATTGTTTTAAGTTTGTTTTCAGTATTTAATGCATGTAAAGTAAAAACATTAAATTTGGTGCAATTTGGGTACCGTCTTTGAAAAAAACCTGATATAGCTAGACTACTAACTCTAGGACCATTTATAGCAAATGCCGATACATTAATTATGAAGCTCGAGATAATACAACGCTTCTGGTAAATATTGTTGTCTTCTCACTTTATGGCAGGTCTTCAAATATTATAGCCACTATAACACAAAACTGATTCAAAAAGATGTTGAATATTATCGTAATAAATGGATTTTCCATCAAGAAAAAACAACGACAGTAGAATACCGAAGGAACAAAGAAGAAGATTACAAAATTCGAAGCCCAGAGACCAGGCAAAAGTAAGAACACCAGAAGACGAAAAACCAAATAGAAAAGAGGCATAGAATGCAATTCTGCTTTAATAACTTTTTTCGGCGTGTAAACTTATGTCTTATTTTGAATTAAGAAAACTTACTAGAAAATGCCTTTTGAGAACGAAAATAGACAGACATAAATTAGTGAAATCTATAGCGGAATGTAAACAAATGGTGTTATTCCTAAAACAAATGTCTTACTGGCTGGTGGATAAGTCAATACGTGGATCTTACAACATAAAGTTACTAAGATATACTCTGATCTACAATATAAGCAGGGTTTGATGTGTTCTTTATAAGACGAAACTTCTTGTGTTTCTATCAAAACAACTATATTCTCGGCTCAGTAAAATAGACAGGGGAGGTCTTGATGTCAAAATATTGGTTTAACTCTAGATTAGACAACACTGATTTTTGCTAGTACCAAATCCTAGTCCAGCTGGCCCGAGTTCATATCGTGGTAGTCGTTTGATTTTCATTCGTGTTTCTGGTGTGTTTTCATTCCAATGATTGAAATAAGTTGTTATAGTGGCCCCTCTTGTCTTTTCGTTTGTAATGTAACAAATAGTTATCCTTATCCATTGCTAATTCAGATTTTCCAAAATTATGTTGTTAACGCAATTTTATCAAGTATTATTTTAGCAACTGTTGTTCACATATTTTTTTTTTCAAACCGATATGTATTCAATTTTAGTCGACCCGCATCAATGGCGGTTTATCGGAGGTACCGACAAAGTACAGGAGGGTAATTGGATATGGGGTCGTGGATCATCTGTGAGCTTTACTAATTGGTGGCCAGGAGAACCCAATGATAAATACGGGGAGGACTGCATGGAAATGAGATATTGGGGAAAATGGAATGACGTTGACTGTTACCATGACACTCATTACATTTGTGAAAGGTATTATCAAAGTTTAATCAAGCTTTAGATGGACCAAATTCAAAAGATGTTGAAAGGTCTAACGAGATTAAATAATATGAAGCGGGCAACCAAAGGCAGATAATGTTGTCTCAATTAAAAATGAAATTATAAAGGACAAACATTTTGAGAACATTATATAAGCTGAGACAAATTGCATCACTGGAAAACATTACACTTTCAAAGATCTTCTCCTCTGAAACTACTTTGCCAATTAAAACCAAACTTGGCCACAATAGTCCTTAGCTGGTCCCCTACAACTAGTTACCAGATGGATAGTTATTGAGAACTACTCATGCCAAAGGTTAATAACGGATGGTCACCATGAGTAAAGTATACTTTTAGATGCTGTGGCCTCCAAAATGAATCAACAGATAATTTGTAAGCTAAAACAATGTCGGGTAAAGACAGAAAGAAAGATTTCAAAACCAGTAAGTATTATCAAGTGTCTATATCGCAAGAACGCTGCTGATTTGCACACTTCGGCTTAGGCCGTTTTGCGATTTGTTCCTCGACTATTTCCTTAGTTTGTATTTTACTATATCTAATCATGCATTTTTATACGCCCGTCTAATGACGGACGTATTATGGTATACCAATGTCCGATTGTCCGTCCGTCCGTCCGTCTGTTTGTCCGTCCGTTTCATATGTCGCGCTCTAACTTAATAACCATTTGGCCAATTCACTTCAAACTTTGCAGAGGTATTGGGTATGATGGCCTCACGATCTGTATACTTTTTCGGGGAATTTTAATTTTTTTGTAGGAGTTATGGGACTTTATTCGTCAATTTTTAGGCAATTTTTTACATGTCGCGCTCTAACTCAACAACCCTTTGGTCGATTCACTTCAAAATTTGTAGAGGTATTAGGTATGATGGACTCACGATCTCTATACTTTTTCGTGAAAATTTGATTTTTCATGTAGGAGTTATGGGACTTTAATCGTCAATTTTCAAACATTTTTTTTACATGTCACGCTCTAACTTGACAACTCTATGACCAATTCACCTCAAACTTTGTAAAGATATTGGGTATGATGGCCTCATGATCTGTATACTTTTTCGTGAAATTTTTATTTTTCTTGCAAGAGTTATGGAACTTCATTCATTAATTCTAAGGCAATTTTGTTCTTACTTGACAACGCTATGTCTAGTTCATTTCAAACTTTGTACAGGTATTGGATATGATGGTTTCATGATCTGTATACTTTTTCGAGAAATTTCAATTTTTCTTGCAAGAGTTATGGAACTTTATTTTTCAAATTTAAGGTAATTTTATACATAACGCACTCTAACTAATTAATAGTTTGATCAGCTCACTTCAAACTTTGCAGATTGATTTATTAAAGAGATATCATGCTTAATTGGGTAGTTATAGGTGTATTCTAAATTGAGGACCACATTCTGTAATCCCTTCAAGTTTTGAAGGGGTGACGACGGGCGTATCATGCGACTTGGCGCAGCTGTTTATTTCTTAATAATGTCATTTTCAATATACAGTGTAACTCATAATGATTTATTCAAGATGAAGCCTTGACTCATTTAGGTGCATACAATTCTTATTTTACAGGCCTGTCAATGTATAGATTAGCTAGCAGGCGGCATCCACTACTGATACTGAGACTCAAGAGCCAACAATAGAGTATTACTATTACTAGAATGATGCATCACCAATTTACTGTATATTACTGCATTTAAACAAAATAAATAATACATTAATTATAATGAATGTGTTCATTGTTTGGATATAATAACAAATGTAAAACATGGATACAGGAAACACCTACAATGGCTGAAAATTTATAATTACATGCCACAATTTGCTGTGGAACTACACATGAAGAAAGCGAATAAGACAAAAGACAAACGTATACAACGATAGGAACTCGTGACAGCTGGACTTGGTACCGGCACTAGCAAAAGCCTGCAGTAGGGTTAGATTCACTACTTATATTTTTTTGGGAGGGGGCGAAAGGTGCTCACGGGTGGCCGACAACTTATCAAGGCAGACCCTAAAATTTTTGTCATTGTGAGTTATACATTATACCTATTCGTTATATCTGTGTTTGAAATTACTGTCCATTATACCAAAATTAATTTAAACAATCAAACGTACTAGCCCTCGGAACTGAAGCTCAGTAGAAAAGGCAAAGCTGTCCATCAAGCATTATGTTGGATTTTGTGTCGCTATAAAATGAAGCTTTCGGAATGGACTCTTATCAGTCGTGGCCGTTGGGATCAAGAAAACTGGCACAAAACAACCTGAAAAATACAATCAGAACACAACAGTTTTTGTAATTTAATAGTGGTGGCAAAAGTTTAGCTGTTGCTTCATAAAATGGCTTAAAACTGGTCAAATCCAAATAATAACGCGATCAGCATTTTCAGAAAATCATATTAACTTTTATTTTCGCTTTGAGATATAACTCAAGGATTCAACTGACCAAATTAAGCATTTCATGCTTAAATAATTCAATTTATTCTATATCGAATAAATTTGCTTAAAAGATCTCATGTTTTTATTTCTTGTAATACATGTACTACAAATCATGTGATTTCCTTTGTTATACGTTGAGTAAATTTTTTTTTTTTTAATTGCAATTTCTGTCTATATGTTGTCTCATATTTTCTGTCACTGGTGAAACATTTGATATAATTTTCATTCAATTAATTCAGAGGTTTGTTTTTCTCCATCGGGAACGAGCAATGCCACCGGTAGTTATAAAAAGGCTTCGTACGTTGAATATTGTTTTAGTCATTTCCCGTCAAGCAGGGATTTGGGTTCTTCATACTATATATATAAAAAAAATCCAAATGAATACCGAAGCAAGAACCGACCTCATAAATCCAGAATACGTGGCAATTAAACGTTCAGATACAAACAAAGGGCATTAAGGACAAAGAAGAAACAAGTAGAACATAATACAAATATCACAAAAAAACAGGAGTGTCATCGGTTGCTCCGGAGCATATTGTATGCATTTCTTTTTGGGCTGTCTTTGTTAAGGTAGATCGGTAGTCTTCCGCCATTTTGAATTTGTTATTTATACTGTTGTGGTTTCATCTGCTTTTTAAATATGCAAATATTTTTATTTGTAATGCATCAATAAATATTATATCAGTGACACAAAAAGCAAAAAATCTACATTGACTTAATTTCACGTGTATTAATCTAAATAGATGACGTTTGGTAATTTGATAATTAAATAGATTGGAAGACAATATTTGAAAGAGGGAGATAATCTGATGAAAATATTTAACATAGATATCACTGTGAAAATTCACATTTTTCAAATTATATGGAAAACAAAGTCGGTGACCCCCATTTTTCTTTATATGGTTTGAAAGTATTTTCAAAGGGCTAACAAATGAGTAAAATAGAAAGAAATCTATGGAATAGTTTTAAAGAAAACAACCGAATACCTGTTTTTTCCTATATATTCATTAGAAGTATTTAATTATTTTGATATCAGTTATTATAAAAACAAGCACGGTAACCCCCCTTTTTTTCTTATTCCAATATAATAAGGAAACTTTCCTGAGAAAATAAAGAAAATCTATGGAAAAAAAATTTGGACTACCCAACTACCTTAAATTCCAGTAAATGATATACTTTCGTTTCTTGCTATTGCCTTACTGAAACGACTTGTTTTTGTACTATAATACGTCATGTAATATTTCTTCGTTTTAATATTTCAAAAGAATTTCTTCAACATTTGTATTTCTTATACTTAATTTGGCAAAGGCTTCTTCAGGGCAGATCAAATCAAAAGGACTTTGAAGACCATAAATCGAAATATGTACAGAACCTTGAAGAAATAAAAAATTGTTAACCTATTGTGCTTCTCCTTATTATTCTCCATTGTTGGTGATACTCTATCGTTATGTTTTTGGTGATAGTTTTTCGTGATAAGTCATTTTATAACTTCTTATCTTATTTTAACGAGGATAAGAACAATAAAGATGATAATAACTGAGTAAGAGGATTTGGGGTGCCTGTAAGCTGGTTAAACCCTAACTGAGTAAGATGATTTGGGGTGCCTGTAAGCTGGTTAAACCCTAACTGAGTAAGATGATTTGAGGTGCCTGTAAGCTGGTTAAACCTTAACTGAGTAAGATGATTTGGGGTGCCTGTAAGCTGGTTAAACCCTAACGCTGGCTTTTGCTAGTGCCAGTATTAAGTCCAGCTGTTTCGAGTTCCTACGTTTGTCTTTTGTCCTTAATCTATGTTTTCCTGTGTAGTTCCCTAGCAGATTGTGGCATGTAATTATAATTTTCAGCCATTGTAGAAGTTTCCTGTTATCTCTTTTTATTCAATTACTTGTGAAGTCACATTACACTTAAATAATCTTTTGTTTTGTTTAATTCAGTGTATTTTTGTGAATCAAAAAGATCAACATAAGCCCTCTTTTGTACAGTACAAGATGAATAATCAAACCTTTCAGTACATCAACGGACAAGATGCCTTATTTACACTTCTCTTTCTTAGACAGTCTCAAAGAATTGATATTTAAATCTGCATAGATAATAATGATTGGTCAATAATAATAATAGTTTTAGTGTCTATTCATCTAGACTTCAGATAAATTTAATTTGCGAGAATATAGCATTTAAAAATGGGATTGTCATTTTTTTTCTTGTATCATTCATCTGAAGAATTTTGATATTTAACACAATAAATAGTTTGATTTTTGCAACTTTGTGTAGGGGTTGTATTTTTATTATGATAATTTTATCGAATTATTATATACTATTGCATAATTCATGCCTTTATGCTTAAGGATCGAATACATCGCCAAACGATTGGGAAAGGAGAAATTCCAAATTCAAAAATTCAAAATTACGGCAATTCATATCCAACACGAACTGAGACATCATGACAAAGACAAAACGAATAAACAAATATGAACAAGAACGCCACTAAACTAAAGCACTAGCAGCGTGAACCCCTACAAAAACTTCAGTTATCATCAGGTACTCCGGAAGGGTAAGCATGATATGACACCCGTCACACTGCTAGTCCAGTTTTGTCACAATCGGTGGATGTTTGTCAGTTCGGTAAATTTTCATTATGAAACATTTCAAATGCAACAAAGATAACATTGTCTCATTTCTTATGTTTCCAAAACAATGGCTTTTGATTGTGCAGTACCAAGTCCTGTTGTCATTGTTTACATTTTCATTTTGTCTTTTAATTGCGTTTTTGGTGTGGCGTTCTCTATTGGATTGTTGCATAACAACGGCAGTAGAATACCGAATGAACAAGGGACGCGATGACCACTAAAATCGAAGTCCAAAGACATGGCAAGAACGGCAACAGGGAAAAGCAAAGACAAAACAAGGACGTGAGACAGCTACAATGCACGGAAATAAAGGGATAACATTAAGAACTAAAGCACTCATAGTGTGAACTCCCATAAAAACTGGGAGTGACATCAGGTGCTCCGGAAGGGTAAGCATGTCCTGCTCCGCTAACGACACCCGTCTCACTATCAGTGAGGCATTTATTGTTTTGAAAGATCTGTTTGGTAGAGGATTGGTTAATGTCATTTTCTAACCCTTTACAAAACCAATTGAAATCCATGGTACATGTCACTTCTCTAACCATAAAACAGTACTATTGTAAAATTTTGAAAAGCTTTGGTAAATCTTTTATAGTATTCAAACAATCACAAGGACAAATCGGTAGCACAAACATCACTCACGAACACAAAACTAAAATTGTACAGTATGATCTACAAGACAACACGAAAAACTACAGAGACAGTGTGAACTCCAATAAAAACCGAAAGTGACAACAGGTGCTCCGGATGGGTAAGCCTGTCCTGCTCCGCTAGCTTCACCCGTCACACTATCAGTGAGTCAATCAAGGGTTGAGTCAAATACGCGAAGACGTGAAATCAGGCTTAAAATGTCCGTTTTCATTTGGGACACAGGCACGTCATATCTTTCAATTATGTCATGGTGACGGCCATAGAATTTTTGAATGGATGAAAGTAACAAAGTCTGAACAAATCCCTGACTAAGCAGCTTTTGGGACAGTGATTTTGCATTTGATGGACATTTTCAGTCAGTGGTGTGTCTAGTTGTCTTTTTAATAGGTTGTGGACAAGACTCTATTTTAATAGTCCAAAAATTTAGTAACAGATGATTCTTATTCTTTTGAATTATTCAATTTTGGATTTTTTAATTTTTGACATATACTGTAATGTGCTAGTTGTACATAATTTCTTTTTAATGAGCAAGAGTTAAGTAAAATTAGTTCAATGAGCAATTTTTAAAAATAGCGTTGGTTTATTCTTCAGATGATACCAATCAGACATTATATCCGAAAAAATAATACGTGCTTAAATTATACTATACTTGTAAAAGATATACCTGTACATACACTATACAAGTATCGAAATCTGGGTAAAACATGAAGGACCAAATCTGGTAAAATCAGTATATACTGAGAGTCTCGGCAATTTTTCTTTTTTTTTAATTTGACTCTGCTTCTCTGTCCTTATAAGCTTTGCAAAATATGACATCAGAACTACATGTTTACACGTGTTAAAAGATCACAAAATTTCTCTTCCCATTGCAAAATATGTCCCATGGGTATTTCTAAATTACGTAGCTTGTGCAAGTGAACATGGGTGGTTGTTAATTTGGAGATTTTAGTAGGTAAACAAGTTAAAGCAGTCTATTTGCCCTAAATTAAAATCAATGACTTTTCGTAGAAGTATTTTAACCTGTCTGCTACTTCATTGTAAAGATAAAAATGAAAAGATAACTGCTAGACATGCATATCCATTAACATCTAACTATTTTTAAACTTAAATACATTATCCACCAGTTACAACAGAGGCGGTACTACATTTGATAAACTCTTTAAAAGAATTATCAGTACTTTCATCTCCACAAATGGCAAATACACCATACAAAGATTGACAACAGACAACATCAGTCTTAAGTGTTCAAGACGAAAAATTCACATGTGTCACTACTGAATATTCTGATATACATATGAAAAAGAAAGGAAATGGGGTAAATGTCAAGGAGACAACATCCTATATGTTCTATTCAAAATTCAAACATCATGCCCAATGGTCAGAATCTCAGCTGTTTTAAACCGCTATGAATGCAAAATCGCCAAAGGTAACAATCATTCCATAGGGGTTTAAAATCAATAGGTATTATGAAGAAGATCTACTTGCGACAAAATTCTAAACATGGCAATTTTTCTAATTACTGTGGTGCTTTGGACACTCGGGCAGGCCGAGCAAATAATACAGAGTTTGTTTTATTTCTGGACAAATGGACTGGAAAAGGAAAGGTTGTATTGTAAACAAGAGGCAAAACGTAATAGTACCATATAAAAAATCAACCCCAAAGATGTAATTACGATTCACCGGTTTTGTATCACAGCAAAAGCTGAAAAAAAAGAAAAGTAAGTTGGTTTGAAAATAACAAGAAATGTTTGGTACCCGACAACATCTAGCTGTAATCGAGTATTCTAGTATTTGCAACAGGCAAGTTTGTTATTAAAAAGTCCTTTTCATCTTATCATGCTTTTCTTCTGTATATTTAAGCTCGCTTGTCTGAAAATATTAACGATATAGATGCCGCATCGGAAATGAAAACGACGCTTGCCTATCGAAAGTATGTAGATACGAAAAATTATGGGCAAATCAACTAATTATGTATTCAAAAAAGTTTTTATCAGATTGTACAAAATTTGCTAAATGTTCTTTTTCATGAAATTTCTTTGCCAATAAGTCCAAAGTTTTTCGTTCTGCTATCAAATTTTCAACTATATTCAGGAAAAAGGTCACCGTGATGAGTTCGAATTGGCATTGGGTTTCGAGCTAGCGGTTATGGGCTGATGAAAGCCAATTTTATTTACACTTTCCAGCCAAGGTATTAAACAAATAAAATTACGATATTGCAGAAAATTTCAGTCATGCAAATAGCAATTTGGGTAGTCTATCAATAATGAAGTGATATGGAGTGAATGCAAATGAGACAAAGTTTCTACAAATACATGGTAATGCTAAGCAATGGAGCAACACTTTTATTTTATTTTTTTTTTCATCTTGAAATCCCAATGAGGCCTTCAACAATGAGTAAGTTTAAGAATGCCCCTAGCACAGGTTTGAGCGGAATTCATTGCTAGATGCCGAGCAACGCTACGCCTTTGTCTTTTTTACCAGTTGATCCATTGCTGTGGGATCGTCAACAAACATAAACGTAACTGGCAAAGTGTTTTTACAATCGTTGTCATGCATTTCCCGACATAGGCTTAAAGACACCAAAAGCCGAAACCGAAACCAATTAAACTATAAAAGAATAAAAGTTTTACTTACTTTTGCTTTTCGACGATGAGATGTTCATTCAATAAGAATATCATATACATTTGTAAAAGCGATAGAGCAGGGAACAATTCAACATTTTTTAATAATACATAAATAGAAATCTTAAAATAGGGAGTAACATATTCAGATTGTACTAGTTTTCAATAAGTCTCAGAAGTTTACATACGAGTTTATAGACAAAACACAATAATATAACGAGTGGTTTCCATGGCAAAATAAAACAAACGCCCGATCTAAGTTTCAGTACAATTTATTCAGCTAACCCTAAAATAAAAATGAAAATAATAGTAGTTCCAAAAGGGGGATTCTGCCCCACTCATGCAGAATCCTACATAAAAATCCCTACCTCGAGGGCAAAATGCAAACGGACAGCATTCCTATTGATCATAGGGTAAATACAAGAATTATGTCTTTCGCACAGAGTGGGTTCTCCCAAAATGACTTTATCAGCGAAGACGCCTTCCAGGAGAAAGTGCAAGACCAGAATCAGGAAGCGCTAAAATGGAAAGATTTGCCTACTGGGGTGATATTTAAAATCTTGGAGGTCGTAGAAGTGGATGGAAAATTCGGCAAAAGCAAAATCCTCACTCTAAAAAATCGAGAAGGGGAGACCATCAAGGCATGGACTTGCCCCACGCTCAACAAAGAAAACGACCCCTTACAAGGAGCTTTTGTTCGGAGCACTGGATTCAAGCTGAGTAAGAAATCCAATCAGCAATACCTCTCCTACGATCTGATGAGGAAGTGAAAAAAAAACCCAGAGGGCTAGGGGTAAGGACGCAAAGATTTCCCAATCCAAAACGGATTGGGAAATTTTTTTTTTATCTGGAGGGTTCGGGAATGAGCGGGGAGCGAGGCGTAGCCGAGCGAGGCGCGTATGGAAGAACCCTCCCTACGGCGCATTAAATTCTTGACTAATGGGGACAGAAGGTTGACGCAACTGATCCTTCTCATTGTAATAATTTTTGAGACAGACTGCAGGATCTTCATCTGCTAGCTGGGACCTATAGGTTTTGGCTAATCGCACGGTATTTCGATGCTTCTTTTTCTTCTTGGCGACTCGGCGCGAGATCAAGGACAGGATCATATTTCCCGTAGCACATAGACAGGCGAGGGAGCCAAGGGGAATGGATGCCACAGCACCCACACCGGTCAGAGCAGACCCCATCGTGCCACTGGTCAGCAATAGACTGCTCACGGAACAAGCACACAGGGCAAAGGAGACGACCTTATCCAGTCGGTTGTAGATCTTCAAAGCATGCTCATATCTCTGGATTTCTGAGATGAGCTCCTCTTCCATGCATTCGATATGACTGGCATCCTCTTCATCCATTTATCTAGGGCCCTAGAGAAGCATGCCTAGCAGGGGGACACTCTTGAAGGGACTATTGGGGCCAAGGATCAATCCACTACCATCGTAGAGCCGACTTCACTCTTCAAGAACAATCCATCGCAGTACGTATTGGGCAAAGTGCACGGGCTCAGATACAGACCACGACCATGAGGTTTCACGCAGCATACTTTTCCACCTTTCTTGAGATATAATCCAGATCCCACAGCCTTTTGGATGGCTGCACTACCCAAACCGCTCAATGCGCCTTCGCCCAAAGCGGGCAGCACGGTTTTGGCCAGCATGGGTAGCGCGGCAGAGGCGAGACCTGCCAGCATGGGGAGGAATCCGCCTTCTTTCTGTACGTTATGTCTCACCTGCTTCGGACTCATCTCGAAGACCATTCCACCCTTTCCGCTCTGCAAGAGCTTGGCGATGCGCTGGATCTGGCGGCGGGAAAGGAGCATCTTATGCTCGCCGGATAGGTTGGCATGCGACAATCGGACGCTCACGGGACAATCCTTTTTTGCCGCACGCTGGATTTTCTCTGCCTGACCTTTCGTCAAGTTCAGACCGTACTCTTGATCATCCATTTATTTATACCTCACGCAGATGAAAGCGGATGGTGAGATGCTCCCCTCGCAGATCGATGGGGCGACCGTCTTGATCGGTTAGGTAGGTTTGCATCTGATTGGTCTCCAAGGTCACGGGTAAGTAGATCAGATTCTTAGGAGTCTGGATGATCTTCATGCCCGGATCGACTCCGGGAAAGAAACTATAGATGGTGGACTGCTGTGTGCCGTTGACGTAGCTGCCTTGGATTATATCACTATTCACGAGGATGCTATTGATGCTGATGATATCGGCGATATGCTCACCTTCCACGTATCCATTCGTGCGTCGGTCGTAGGTATACGTTCGACGATCGAATCCAAGCACCGTATTCAGGCTATTGGGCACATCGAAATCCACTTGGTAGCTTCTGGCGAGGGTTAGCGTCGCTATCAGAGTCGCGCAATTGGCATTAAGAAGGATCTTAGCCTTATGCTTGCTGAGCCGCATTTGTCGCTGGATCTCATCATTGATATCGTCGATTCCATAGGAGCCGGCGCTGAGGGTGATGAGAAACCAGTGGGCCCTTCGTCGGGGGAATAGCGGAAGGAATTATTTCCCACATGAATATTGGGGATGGAGCAGTAGGTCTCCAGATTCACGAGGGCCATCTCGTAAGATTTCTCCTCGCGCAGTCGGAGGGATGGGTTGAAGCGGGTCAAAATCTGACTATCGTCACCAGAGACGATGAAGAGAACCCATGCTTGGGTTCGGTATTGGTGGCGATTTTTCGCAAAAGTGAATCGTCCATTTATCTAATCCTCCTCAGAAGACGACGCTCATCTTCTGACCATCGGATTCGAATTGGAGGATGCGATCGGAGATGACCAAAGCGTAGGCTTGGGTATTGGCGGCGACGTTCTGATCGAATCTTAACTTGATATAGACGTCGATCGTTGAATTCTTGAGGCGCTCGCTCTGCTTGGAGACGTCGAATAGGAAGAGGGGATGGAGATCCGTAAAGTCGGCGGGAGTGATGCCTGGATTGCTCACCAGATGATCCATGTTGAAGAATTTCCCGCGGAAATCGGCGGCCTCCTTATAGAGCCTGGAGACCTTCTGATTCGTGAAAGAGGCACGATGGCCCACGGCGGGATATCTCTGGGAATTCAAAGTGACCCAGATATCATTCACACGGCAATGGTCGAAGATGGCGGGGTTGGCTTCTTGATCGTTACTCCTTTCGGTCTGGAAGGCGACGATCACCCATCGGGGTCTTTCGGGGTTGCTTCGGGTGGAAAGGCGCCAGTTGAATTCACGGCTTTCGGGGACGCCGATCGAATCGCACTGCCTCATGCGGAAGCCGATATCTAGCTTCACTTTGCTCTCGATGGTCTTATAGAGCCGCAGCTTCTGCTCGTCGGAAGGCATCACGTGGGGAATGAACCATGAGAGATTGCTGAGGACGATCTTACCGGGGTCGTTGATATTGGCAGCATCCCGGAAGATGGCGTCATTATCCGAGGCGCGGACGAGAGTGAGCTCATGCTTGAATCCGTAGACCAGCTTTTCGTAGTCCTGGGCAAAGCCGAAGATATGCTTCAAGGGGATGGTGAAGGAGAAAGTCCCCTTATTGGCGGGCTTGGCGATGACGTAGTCCTTCCGCGTGGCAAATCCTAGATTCTCGGCAGCGGCCTCTGCAGCTATCCTTCACCCATAGCTGATTGAGGCCTTTGGATTCATCCAGATTGCATCGATTTTTTTTCCAGCCGTCTTGGGGCTCGTGAGATCGATGGTCATGAATCCGTGAGGCTTGGCCCAGCAGTGATCGCATAGGGCATCGAATTGGGCGGGGGTGAGATCGCCACAATGATCCCGGCGGATATGATCACGATTCTTAGCATCCTGCTCGAAGAGGCAGATGAAATTAGCATTCTCTCGAATCGATTGCCGCGGGAGCTTGAAGTAATTTTGGCAGAGATAGAAGCAATCCACGTTATTATGCCGACCGCGCACGTAGTAATCTTCGCACTTGCTCTGCTTGGTCAGCATCAGATCGTCGAAGACCATGAGATTTTTGCGGGCGGGATCGAGATCTCGAGGATAGGGCACGTCGCTCGCCTCCTCGAAGAAGAAAGCTTCGATGCCGCTAGGCCTGGACGGTGGCTTCATCATCTGCACGACGTCGATCAAAGAGTGGGGATAGCGATCCTTGACGGAGAGAAGGTCGCGGATATCGTCTTTCGAAAATCATTTTCCCAGCGCCTGCCGCAGCAGGTGATAGATAGGCTGGTTGAGCGATTTTCCGAAGACGTAGAGGCGATCGTAATCGAGCCATCCATCGCGCAGGAGGAGATTATTCAGCAGAGTCGTCTTGTCACAGTCCGATTTCCCGATGATCAGTCCTCGGATGGATCGCTGCGGGAGGAGAAAATGTTTATCCGACGACTCGTGGCGGGCTCATCGTAGGTAAGGTCTTCAACGTCCATTTATCTATATAAAATGGCAATGTTCTGCTTGAAATGCAAGTAGGAGACGGAGACGAAAGGCTTGAGCGAGACGGTGGCAAGCAATGGGAGGCTGCGAAAGGTTGAAACCTACCTCCCAGAAATCCCAATTTACGGGCGCCGGGCTCTGGAATAAGATGCTCAATCGCATGCCCGTAGAAATGCACTTACCGGGGCATAATTTCACCGGCCCCGGCACTAAGCTTCATAAGCGTCTGAATGCAGACGGCACCCCAAAATCTTGGTCGATTCCCATCAATCGCGTGGATAAGGCTTCCTATCATCACGATCTCTGCTATGCTCAGCATCAGGATACGGCCGCCCGCAATTCCATCTGCGATAAGACCATGCTCAAGGGGCTGGACGGCATTCAGCAGCCCACGGCTCGCGAGCGCATGGATCGAAGTATCGTCAGACCCATCATCGGCACCAAAGCACGATTTGGACTGGGCGTGAAGAAAAAAAAGTCCGATGGTCGGATGAGCTAGCCGAGGAGCTGCACAAGCCAGTCCGGCGCAAATTTCAAAAGCGTCGCGTGATGGTAGGCGGCGTGGATGAGATCTGAGCTGCCGATCTCGTAGATATGAGCGCCTTCTCCCGCGATAATCGAGGCTTCAAATACCTTCTGAGCATCATCGACGTCTTTTCGAAATACGGCTGGTTGGTGCCGCTCAAGGTTAAGAAAGGCGCCACGGTGCGCGATGCCTTCCGGACCGTCTTCAAGATCGCAAGCCCGAGAAGCTATGGACCGATAAGGGCACGGAATTTTACAATCGCGACGTGAAGGATCTGCTCCGGAAGCACGACGTCGACCTTTACTCCACAGAAAACGAAGAGAAATCGAGCGTCGTGGAGCACTGGAATCGCACCATAGAAGATGTTCAAATATTTTTCGGCCAATTCCACGCGCGCCTACCTTCCCATCCTGGAGGATCTGGTGCGGCAATATAATACCTCCAAGCATCGATCCATCAAGGTGACCCCCACCGCCGCCAGCCAGTAGGAGCACGAGGCCAAAGTCTTCTGGAATCTCTACGGAGACCTTCCGCCCATGCAGCCTCAGCGATTCAAAGTCGGCGATCAGGTCCTAATCACAAAGAAAAAGGGCATCTTCGAGGAGGGATATACTCCGCGCTGGACGGAGGAGATCTTTTCCATCGTCCAGGCCCTAGCGACGCAGCCGCCCACCTATCGTCTCAAAGACTTCAAGGGTGAGGAAATAGGAGGATCCTTTTACGAGCCCGAGCTCCAGCGCACCGACCAGGATATCTTTCGCATCGAGAAAATCCTGAGCCGACGCATCCGGAATGGGGAGAAAGAAATCCGCGTCAAGTGGAGAGGATATCCCAAAACCTTCAATTCCTGGGTCAAAGAGTCCGACTGGCAATGATCCCAGATGGCTTTCCGGTCCCTTGATAAAAGAGAGACCAGAAAGTCTTGATTTACGCATGCTTCAGCTCGACGAAGAGTCTCAATGCGTCTAGATCCGCCTGCAGACGCTCGTAGACGGCTTTGGTGATGGGCTCATTATCCGTCTGGGGGAGTGGGAGATTTAGCACGCGATAATTCTGCATATCTAGATTCGTAGTCATCAAACCGCCATTGGTCGAGACGCACTCCGTCTTATCGACTTTGATCAGCAGCTTCTTGGTAAGGTCTTTGATGGATGCGTCGTACTTCCTTTGCATCCGCTTGATGGTCATCTGCATCTGCTTAATTTCCAAATCTAGCTCGTCCGTATCTTTCATACTTTCTTTCAGCTGCTGAGTGACCCATTTCTTCGTCACGGCGTCCGAGCTATCCCGCGGCAATCCAAGACTGGTGATGCGATGATCGCTCATATTGAGATCCTGAAGCATCCGCCAGACGGGCATGCGCTTCCTCGAGTGAGATCCAAACTTATCCATTTATCTATAGTCCGAAGATTACGTCCTCGAGCGTCCGACCTTCCGAAAGAAGCTTCAGAACGTGCAGGCAAAAGTGTCCGCAGACCACATCGCCCCGCCGCTGGATTTCATCGGTATTATATCGAATCTCCGGCTGCAGTTAGTCGATAATCTCGTCGGGCGGAGGCAGGCCGTAAGGATCGAAGAAGACTTTTTGTCCTTCGCGCTTATGCCAGCACGTCCAGTGCGTGCCGGGGCCATCGCGATCGTCGTGATTCAGGATGCCGCATTCGATGGGCTGGGGGCTGGGGGGGTAAGGCATCGCGCATGAATATTCCTCTGAATCGAGGGATTCTCAGGGTCTTAGCAGCTTCCTCCAGCTCTAGATTCGAGAGGGCTGGTTGGGGAGGAGGATGTCGTGCACTCGTATGCTGCTCATTTATCTAAGTGCGAGGCGTCGTGAGTGATTCGGTAATGTCCGTGGGCAAGGGTGCTGATGCCGTCGGGGAGTATGTGGCGCTTGTCGTCTTTGGCGGAGAGCGCGATCTTGTTGATCTGCTCGGCGTAGATCTGATGGAGATGGGTGCGTAGGATGTTCATTGGACGATGGCTTTCTTGCTGGGTGGTGAGGCATCGTTTGTAGTCCTCGAAGGCGATGCTGTGCTCTTCGTGACTCCCTTCGCCTTCTTCGTGGTCTGACCGTCATCCATCTTGAAGGCGTTTAGCTTCGCCCGGAGCCCCACGAAATCGGTCATGGCCTTGCCGCCGCATTCGTCCTTGAATTTTCCGAGGATCTTCTTATTCACGCCGGTGGGGATGGCGGAAGGATGCTCGGCCGAATAGTTGGACGTGTCGAATTTTTCCTGCACGTGCGGAGCGATATCCTTGTAGAAATCGTCGGTCTGGATCTCATAGGCCAAGCTGTCCGTGTCGGTGAAAAACAGTCGAGCCTTATCGCCGTACATCGCCGTACATCTTTCTCACGAATCCACAGTGGAAATCGTACATGAGGAGCTTCGAAATATCCAAGATGCAGGATCCTAGATAGATCGGCTTATCGAATTTCAGCTTCGTCTTTTTCATGAGGACGGCTGCCAGATTCTCGGTGAAGACGACGCGACGATCGAAATTGGGCTTGGCCACGAGCTTGAGGGCCTGCTTCTCGGTGGTGACGAGCCTGACGTCGACGTGCTTCCGGATATTCTCCATCGTTTTGCCGAAGACCGAATTATTCATGAGCTTGAAGAAATCCTTCTCGGAGTAAGTCTTAGCCTTGGCACGGAGAGCGGTATTTAGGTCGATATATTTCTTGAGCCATGGGGATTGTCTGAATCTGATGATCCGATGGGACTTTGGTGAGCTTCATCCCCCTCTCCAGATACATCTTGAGATTTCGATAGTGGAGGACGTATTTCTCACGCTTGCCAAGATGAGGCACGAGCTTGCGGACTTTGTTGATCTCCACATTCTCAAGCGCGAGAGGATAGTCGTTGTGGGCGTCGTGAAGATCCTTCGGATATTCGAGATCACATTCTATCATGGCGCAATATTCGTGATCGTCGGGATAGCTGAGAATCTCGTCGATCTCCTCCGGCTCCGTCCATTCGAAATCTCCCGTGGGAAGAGGCTGCGACATTGCCCATCCGTAGAGATTATTGGCGTCGAGGTAAGTGAGATGCTTGGTGGGCTGAGAGGCGTCGTAGTCGGTCATGTAGGGATTATTTGCTCTTAGCCTTGCCGTAGCGGTGGGACATCATGGCGACCCCTCCTCTGGTGCCCCTCTCGAACATTAGCAGCATGTCCGGATCAGAGAGAAGCTCCAATCTTTGCCCAATGGTTTTGAGGGCGGCGTCGAAGGACAATCCGGGCGATGTGTAATAATTGACAGGATCAAGCCCATAATGAGTCTGACAGATATCCCTGAAATTCTCGAAGATGTCGGTGAGCAGCAAGACGTCGGTTTCTAGGTAGAGATTGTGATAATCTCGTAGGGTCTTGCATTCGAAGGCCTCCGAGACTCTCTGGGCGTGCGCGTAGTCTTCGTCGTTGATGTCCTCCCCGGAAAGTGTGCGGTAGAAGGCTTCCTTGGGTGGAAGCTGAGTCTCTTCCAGCTTGGCCTCCCCATCCATATAATCGTAAGGAAAAACTCCCTTCCGAATCATCAGCTCGTGACGATCGCCGAATCTCGCCTCCATGGTCTTGAATTGGTCGGGTGTGAGATTCTTAGCTAGATTATCCAGCGAGCTGAGCGTGATGCGCAGCGAATCGACGAATCTCATCTCTAGATCATCCACCTGCTTGGAGAAGCTGAAATATTTCTCATCAGTATTAGGGATGCAGGCGATCTTACCCTCAGAGAATCCAAGCTCCTTGACGAAGATGTGAGCATCATATCCGCTCAAATTGTGGAAGAAGATGGGGACGTGCTTCGGGAGCTGGAAATCCAGATTGCACTGGTTGTGTGCTGCACCGCGATATTTCCCAGTAAGATGGTCGTGGTCCCGAACCTTATCCAATCCCAATTCATCCCCGCAAATGTGGCAGTGCGTGCTTTAAGCGAAGCTCTCCTTGTCCTCGTCGGTCATCACCATGGGCTTATTCTCCTTGTATAGCTTACCGATTGCCTGCACATCTTCTTCGATGCACTCCACGAATTTCTTGGCCACATCCTCCCCGCAGTAGACGACAGCATCCTTATAGTCCCCGTGAGCGTATTTCACGTAATAGGAGAATCCCGAGGGGCGCTGAAGCTGGTAGGCCTTCGTGTAGGAGTGGGATGGATCAAGCTGGCAGGTATCGAGCTTCTCCGTGAAGCACTCGAAATCCGCGTAAATCGCGAAGGGGGCTCTCATCATCTTTTTGTGGTTGTGGAAGGCTATGGTGGTCCCTTCTGCCGGCATCTCGATCCTGATGGCCTCTTTCTGACTGCAATATTCCATGTGCTCGTCCAAAATATCCTGCCTGGAAAAATGGCAGTGGCATCTCCGGCAGAAGAAGACTGCCTCTTTGTGGCCAGTCACTTGGGAGCCTAGGAGTCGTGAAAGGCTCTTGATTGAGACTGGAAAGTTGATGCCGTCGAAATTGAGCTCTTTTTCCCATGGTTTGTACTGCGTCACTCGGTTGGCATGCTTACGATCCACCTCAGTATTGTGAAGCGCTGATAGGACTGCCCACTGGAAGCAGCGATCATCCTCACTCCTCACATTGATGATAGCTTTCTTCTGATTCAGCTTCTGTTGGAGTGGTATGAAGGATCTGCCCTTGAGAGGCTTGAATTGGTTGAGGTGGATTTCTAGCTCCTCGACGCTGCTAAAAGTCCATCCACTCCCTTCACGCATGTATTGAGCCATACTTTCCTTGATCTTCTCCATCATGGAGGCGATCTCCGATTCGAGGTCGTCAGATTCTACGAGCATTGTCGTGCGTGATCTGAAGAAAGGGGTGATGTAGGTATTTTTCCCAGTCACGAGACTGGTCTTCACCATCTCTGCTAGGAGCACCAAGTGCACCTTCAATCCCTTCTTTATGCAAGTGCATTGGAGATGGTGGTGGAGATTGTGCTTTGACTTAGCTTGAGAAACGTGGCTACGTCTTGCGGCTTCAAAGGTTTGATGACGACTGTGCCAAATACGCCATTCAGAGCTTCCCGCCTATCGATGACCTTGATTTCCTCCTCGGCTGGGGCATTTTGGATGTTCTCTTCCACCAGATGGAGAAGATCGTCTCTCTTGAGCTGGGAGTATTTGGTGAGGCCGCGATTCTTTGCCAGCGCTTTGAGCTGCTTTTTGGTGAAGACTTCCTAGCGGACAAATTTACGGGTGGTTTTCTCCTCGATGAGCTTCACCAAGGCCTCCTTGTTTTTCATGCTAAATCCCCTCAGACCCTCATCCTTAGCTATTTGACGGAGAGTCTTCATGCTTTCTTTCACCACTATTTTTCCCTCGACTGGGATGATATCCTCCTCCTCCTGCTGATCCGATTGACTCCTATGCCTCCAGCAGAGACCATCCTTCCCGGGCTTGCTCTTGCAGAACTGTCCCTTCTTCCTCTTGAGTGGGTAGCCGCATGTACGTCTCACCGATTTTTCTTCTACCTGATTTTCAAATCGTGGCTTCATTGGTTGCGCCCCATAATTTTGACACATCCCGATATGCTCATCCATCCACGTCAGATTTGGATCATCACAGCACTGCTGCCTTGGGGCTGGGGCTTCTTCCGAATCTTCTTCATTCTCTAGAAAGAAATCCTGAAACTGATCCATCTTCTCACTATTGGATTTCATCCTTTTATTTATTTCAATCTGTGACATCCTTCCCTTTAAGATGTCCTGTGTAGACTGACTTATGCTCTGTGCGAAAGACATAATTCTTGTATTTACCCTATGATCAATAGGAATGCTGTCCGTTTGCATTTTGCCCTCGAGGTAGGGATTTTTATGCAGGATTCTGCATGAGTGGGGCAGAATCCCCCTTTTGGAACTACTAATAATAAATATATTGCACTACTCAAATACATTGTAAAAAATACAAATATACTTCTCCCTGAATACTATGCAAGGCTACATAATTTTTTAACAATACATAATGCCTATGATAAATTATTACAAATGAATAACCTATATGTTTTGTAATGTATCATAATAATTCATTATGATGTAAGTACCTCGACACACATGCATCCAAACTGGTAATATTCATGTACACTTAGTCCATATAATGTTTAAATACTAATTAAGTAAACATAATATCATTTCATAAAAATACATAAATTACAATATTATTACACCTACCCGCTTATGGTGCGAGGTTGACAAGCTGTGGTACAATAATGTCTGCATTATACTTTCATAATCTATACAGAATCTATCTGTCTATATAATACAGTGATTGTTTATTATTACCAATTCTAAAAGCAAGATGACAATAATAAATGTCATGCACTAGAATTACAAAATATAATATCTAGGTATTAACATTATTGATAAAAACACATCTCAAAATGTAAACAAAATATCATACATTCAGATTGTAACAATCGAGCACCACTCTTGTTTATTTACATATAAAAATCTATATGACGTCAATTCCGGTTCGTATTAATACAGTAATTAGCGTAGTTCCATAATTGGTATTTAACCTGAACCTTTACATTACTGCAATAAAATATACCAAAATGATTTGTTTAAATTGTTAAATAACAATACGCTGTATCGATCGATTATTTATAACACAAGGTCAAAAACAAAGAACAAAACATCGTGTTCAAATATCCCTTCACTCTTCATTCATTCACCTTTCGTACGATAATAAATGTATTTCTTAAGTTTGAGTAGGAATATTTGTCATGTGGCTCTGTGAGTTATGCGTCTTTTGGACATATAAATAGTTCGTTTTCGCTCTCTTTTTCACATCGAGAAAAATCACTGACCAGTCTTCGACGCTTATAATGATTGACCCTGAATCACCAGGCGCACAAAGGGAAAAAACACGTTGCGAAGGGTCTACTCGTTTTTCTTCGGAGGAAGCTTACGCTCTCTTCAAACAGAATTTAGACTTAACATTGCAGAGACACAGAGAAGCAATGTTTAAAAAATTTGATGTAAGGACAGGATCCAAGGAGACTGCATGTGACTCAGTTGTTAAAACAACACCAAAATTCAGGTATGATGGCAACGAAAACAGTTTACACTAAACGATAAGTGCATCAGAGAAATCGAGAAGGCCCAAAAATTTATCGATCATGATTCTCCAGCAGTAAAGCATTTCAAAGTTGCACCAACACTCTAAAGGAGAGAAATAAGATATTGCGAATAGCAGACAAGTACGGTTTGGACGTTGTAGACGAATACCTAGACGTCCCTATTACGGAAAATCTTGACGCCGCGACTAAACTAAGGCAAGCGGAATTCAGAGCCAAAGTCAAGCGGTTAGAAAAAGCGCTAAAGTCTGCTGCACTTCCTTATCAGTATAAATCTACTACAAATTACGTCACAAATCAGGATGAGTCTGTTTTCAGCCCTCGCAATCTACCTGCAAAAGAACAATCTAGACAAGAACCTCATTCAGCAGGAATTTTTTCCAAAACACTTCAAGGACAAGGCCGCGGAAACAACGTATACAGCAAACAAGATTACTTCAAAGGCGTTCAACTCGCAGACAGGTGCTATTACTGCAATGGTGAAGGACGTTGGGCCAACCAGTGGCCAAGAAAAGGTCGTTCTTACTCGACAGACTCCAGCACTACCCCAAGACAGAAATGATTAAGATACACTTAAGTACACCTTTTCTTCATTTTCAAACCATAACCAACGAATTCGAGTCTTGTTCAATTCTACTTTATTTAAAATAGACAATTTAAGAAGGAATTTAGAATTTTGGAAAAACACTTTACATGCTAATAATTTTGTTTTAAACGAGGTAGAATTTGGGTACCTTATACCCTTTTACGAGCTTCCGCCATCATCAGTTTTTAAGAACAATGCTTCAGCACTAAAAACGCATCTTTCGTTGAAACAGCCATACTAGAGCCTTTATCCACAGGAGTGATTCGCGAGTTCAATGATCACATTCCTTTCATTGTAAATCCACTGTCAGTTTCAACGAATGAAAAGGCTAAACATCGGCTGATATTGCACTTATGACATTTTAACAAATACAATGAAAAAGGAAGTTCAAGTTTAAGGGTGTCTCGGAGGCTATGCAATTCATTTCTAACCCTGGTTTTATGTTCAAATTTGATTTAAAAAGTGGTTATCACCATATAAATATTCACATTGACCATCAAGAGTATCTAGGTTTCTCCTGGATTTTTCAAACCAAACCTCAGTATTTCGTTTTACGCTGTTTACCTTTTGGGTTGTCAACAGCTAGCCATGTCTTTTCGAAAGTAATGAGACCCTTAATTAGTTAAGAACTGGAGATCACAAGGTTCTCGCATGATTGTTTATTTGGATGATGGCTGGGGCATCGGGTTGTCGTTTGAGCAATGTCAACACCTGGCTCTTTTAGTTAAACAAGATTTATTGTCAGCCGGCTACTTCCCCAATTTTGAAAACTGGGAACCAACAAAAACCATAACTTGGCTCGGTTTCAGATGGGATTTAAACGATTTCATTTTAGAACTTTCAGAAGAAAAGATTGTAAGTTTCAGAGCAGCAATAGAAGATGTACTGAACAATTCTCCGCCAGGCAATTAGCTCGTGACACAGGGAAAATCATTTCTTTTCTCCAAAGCTTGGGCAATATATGCAGAATTTTATCTAGAAATTTACTTATCCTTATCGCTGCCAGTGATCATTGGGATTCACGTGTTTTTTTTAAAAGAGAAGCTATCGACGAACTCCTTTTCTGGAGAGATAATTTTTCTTAATTCTTTTATCATCTTCATTATTACCAGACCGCATCGTATATACAGATGCGAGTAGTTATGCCATCGCAGGTTAATCGGTCAAGACAGCTAATCGTTCACAAAATGTGGACCCCTGACGGAGTCGGTAAAAGTGCGACTTTCAGGGAACATTCCGCTGTTTTTATTACAATCTCATCGTTTTTGCCGAATTTCCAAAACAGGTTACACCGACAATCAAAATGTCGCCAAAATCGTGCAATCTGGCAGCATGAGATCAGAACTACAAGAAATCTCTATAAAGATTTTCGGCTTGTGTATTAAGAATAGCATATCTCTCGAAATTGAATGGATTCCGAGAGAACTCAATGAAACAGCCGATTTTTACAGTAAAATGTTTGATTTTAATGATTGGTTTGTAGACGACGTTTATTTCAAGTATTTCAATTCTTTGTGTTAACCATTTTACTGCGATATTTTTGCGGAGTCCAACAATCACAAACTGTCCGAATTCTTTTCGCCATATTGATGTCCTGGCACAACAGGGGGGATGCATTCGCTTTCAACTAGCATAAATATAATTGCTGGCTAGTCCCACCCACACATCTTATATCTAGAGCTCTAAAATCACATGATTCTTTGCAAAGACAAGGGAGTTATGGTGATAACCAAATGGTCATCAGCTTCTTTTTGCCAATGGTGTGGTCGTCTACCGAAAATTTCTACAACCCCTTTGTAAAAGACTTTGTTGAATATGTCAAACCTTTCAGATTTTTTAACAAAGGTTCAGATAGTCACAGCATCTTTATCAATTCACCTCTTACTTTTAACATTGTTGTTTTAAAGATTGATTGCAGATAATACGGTATGTTATTTTTTTTTTCATCTTTTTTCCACTTCGTAATTATTTTTCGCAGTATTATTACAATTATTTTTATTATTTTTATGATGTCCAATTATATAAGAACATGTTTTCACCTGTGAAAATAAGGAGATGACACTATGCAGATTCATCTGTACCTTTAGTCATTAAAAAAAGAATTAAAAAAGTTTCACGTAAGTAAATTTATATCATTCAAAACAATGTCAGAAAACTTATATTAGATACTGATTTTATATTAACAAGAATTTCTGAGTAAATGAACAAATAATTATGTACAACAATAAGGTAAAAACCCAATGAATCTGGCTAGCACCACATATTTCAAAATCCATGCAATATTGTGATGGGAAAAGTTTTGCTTACCTATAATAGCTTTAGTGTAAGCGAAGAATTAACGGCTTTCGTGCAATAAAAACAGCCTGTTTTTAACTACTCTTTATTATCTGCAAAGAAATAAAATGGATTAGAAACATGTCACATTTCTTGCTAAATAAATCGAAAAAATCACTAAAACAATCAAGAAAAAACTTCAAACATAAAGTGCACTTGTACTGTTCAAAGTATATATGTTTTTATATTAAAAGTGCAAAAGTGCTAAAGTGGTCAATTTAACCAAGTATATATTTTTCAGTTAATTCATTTTTTTTCACACTTGAAGTAAGGAAGTGGACCATGTATGTTTTTTTAAATGAAAATACAAACCTAACAATTTCAAAGTCCCATATTTATAATCTGTTATTATTTAATCTTTTGTTGAATCGAAGGTATCATTTGCTGCTGAATCCTTTTCTTCATCACAATTCCAATATTTTATCTGCAATTAATCAGACAAATTAGTAATCGTATTCTGTGTAACAATATGATGTTTAATCATACTACCCCTTTCAAAAACAAAATAAATACATTGTAGATCAAGTAAACATGTTTATAATGTTATAATATACATTGGTAACCCAAGTTTGATTGTACACAGTACAATGTTTGACAACTACTGTGTTTGCTAATCTTAATACTGAAAAGGGTTTAAATAATAAAATAAACGCCATTGACCGTTGTCAATTCTTGTTTTCGTGGCAATTTGTATTGTCCTCAAGCTTTCATTGACATCAATCATTCGTGTTGTTTTTTCATTAAATGCATGTTCTGTTATCCATATTTTCCCCTTTCAGACGACTGCTTTGCTAGTATTGTTCTTATACTTTAAAAATGAAAATGTAATGATATACATATGAGAAATATGATGTTGAAATATTTTAAACATCCTGATAAGGAGAGGGTATTTGCCAAAAATACAATTTGCAGGATAGTAAAATTTGGCAAATACCCCGACATTCATTATATATCTGTTTTATTACACCAAATTTCTCTATCATTAAAACCCACAGAAGACTCTGGGACAAATACCATGACAAGCGTCTCCATGAAGGGGCATTTGCCAAAAATAACACGTCTATTAACCAATCATGATGCACTTCACTTACATAAGGTGTAATTAACATTTCAGGAACTGTAGAGTTAACTTTTAGTAATGTAAAAGTTTGTGACATAAAGATTGTAACTTCCCAACCATAATAAATATTAAATCAATACAATTATTAGTTAATATATGGAAAGGATACAGGTATTATACAGTTCACATGCTTGTTTTGATTAAAGAATGGAAGTTATTGTAACAGAGATCAATAGTTACACTGTCATTGTTAAATTTTGTGCTACAGGAATTTTTCAGGAAATGAAAATTGCAAGTCACGAACAAAAACTGAAAAGTCATTGGTTCATCAGTTTGTGAAATCATGGTTTGATACCTGCCACTTTATAATTCAACAGAAATTGTAGTTCTTGAAATAATATTTCCATATAAAAACTCTTCCAAGATAATGAAAATTGCAAGTCACGATCAAAAACTTTTCAAATTGAATTATGTTTACCAAAATTATTGTGTAAATAAGACTAAAATCTCAAAATCAGTAATTGTTTTTAACAAATAGCTATGATTTTGCTCAAAAATGGTGCTTGAATTATTTGTGTACAAAAAAAACTCATCGAAGATTATGATAACTTCAAGCAACATGTAAACATTGAATGACTCATGTATTGAAAATAAAGTTACAGAATAAAACATAGGGAAAATGGGATGAATGGTTGGGGGGTGGCTGAGGTACTACAAAAATGTAAACCAGGTACTGAAAGTCGATTAGATTATTTTCTGATTACAGAAAATTTGTTTTCACTTATGAAAAATGTTAGTATTATCCCTGGTTACAAAACTGATCATTCAACAATAACTTTTACTTTCTCTTCTTGTTTAGAAAAGAGAGGTAGGGGGTATTGGAAATTTAATTCTCAATTACGGAAGGATTTAGATTACATTGAAAAGGTGAAAAATGTATTAAAGACAAAGTCTTAGAGTATTATGTATCAGGTGTTGTAGAAAATTTACTTTCAATAATACTTTCTTGTAACGATCAATTATTTTTTGAAATTTTGAAAATGAAGATTAGATCAATGCCAATTGAATATAGTATTGCCAAATCAAGGAAAGAAAAATATATTTCACAAAACTTAGAAATTAACATACAAAAATTAGAAAATGATTTGAATCTGTCACCTAATGATAATACTTTAAAATCTTTACAAGAAAAAAAGCTGAACTAGAAAATATAAGGATGCAAAAAATTGAGGGATTGTTATTAAGATCAAGGGCAAACTGGCATGAGAATGGTGAAAAATGTTCACAATATTTTTATAAGTTGGAAAAGAAAAATTATATTAAAAAGACTATTACAGAACTTGTTGATAATGAAGGAAAGCACTTGTCAAAACAGTCTGATATTCTGCTTGAACAAAATTTTTTTTACAATAACCTTTATTTAGGTAGAAATCACGACTGTGATGATAATTCTTTCTTTGATCATAATGTTAAATTATCTGATGAACAACAAAGAATCCTGTGAAGGGAATCTTACTTCAAAAGAATGTGCTCAAGCTTTGAAGTCGATGGAAAATGGTAAGAGTCCAGGTTAAGATGGTTGTACAGCTGATTTTTATAAATTCTTTTGGAAAGATATTGGAGTATATCTTTTTCGATCTTTATATTATGGTTATCAAATTGGTTTATTTTCCTAGTTTTAGTATCAGGGGATTATTACTTGTATACCAAAAGAGGGAAAAGATAGACGCTATATTAATAACTGGCGGCCCATAAGTCTATTGAATACAGATATTAAAATTGCATCTGCAGTGATAGCTAACAGAATTAAACAAGTTTTACCATTCATCATAAGTGATACTCAAAAAGGTTTTATTAAAGACAGATTTATTGGTGAGAACACACGCTTATTATATGATTTGATGCATTATTTGGAAGAAAATGATAAAAGTGGTCTATTATTGCTGTTAGACTTTGAGAAAGCATTTGATTCTATCGAATGGAAATTTTTGATACAATCTTTAAAAAGTTTCAATTTTGGACCATCTGTTTGTACATGATTTGAAACATTCTATCGTAATGCATCAAACTGTGTTATAAACAATGGATATTTGTCAGATTTTTTTTTAACTAGAGCGTGGCTGTCGACAAGGTGACCCCTTGTCTGCTTATTTATTTATTTTAGGTGTTGAATTGTGTCCATGAAAATAAAGTGAAATCCTGATATTAAGGGGTAACTCATGACAATCATGAATCTTTGGTCAGTCAATATGCTGATGACACCTTCCTCATGTTAGATGGAAGTGAATTTTCTCTAAAAGAATCACTCAATTGTTTTGAAAATTTTTATAAAGTCTCGGGTTTAAAAATGAATTTAACTAAAACTAGAGCTGTTTGGGTTGGAAACAGAAAGTTTTCAGATCTCATTCTTTGCCCAGAAAAAAAATCTCATCTGGTCACATTCAAATTTCAAATTATTGGGCATTGAGTTTTCATTAAATCTAGATTCTATGAATGAACTGAATTTTTCGAAAAAGATAAAAGAAGTTTCTGGCATACTTAAAAGTTGGCAACATCGAAAATTGACACTTCTTGGAAAAATTACAGTTGTAAAATCTCTTGCACTTCCAAAGCTAATACATTTGTTAACTACACTACCAAATCCCTCTGAAAGAAGAATGAATGAATTAAACTCCCTGTTTTTTTTTTAATTTTATTTGGGATGGTAAGCCAGATAAAAAAAAATCTAATTGGAGATTTGACTCAAGGCGGACTTAAAATGATTCATTTGAAACCATTTGCTATATATCTTAAACTGGGATGGATAAGAAGATTTCTTTCCAACGTGGATGGAAATTGGCAAAAATTATTGAGACAGTACTTAAATCCTTATGGTGGTGAGAGATCTTTTTATTTACAAAAAGAGAAGCTTAAGGAAATATCTTCTCATCATTATCAGATTTTTCAAATTATTCAAGCTGGAAGTTAAAGGAGTGCATTGTCTGAATGAAATTATTGATCTGCAGAAAAAAAGAACTTTTTAATTTTCAGCAGATCAGTCAAAAGTTTCAGATTGCCATTTTTTTAAATACTACAATAAAAATATGCATGGTGAAAATCTGAACATTGTATGTAGTGCTGGTGAATTTATTTCGAGAATGATGAATATTAAAAAATCTAAGTTTATATATAATGATCTCGTTTATAAAATTGTTCAACAGCCACTGCAAAAATTTCAAAAGTGGGAGGATTCTTTAGGCATAGAGATTTCAAATATGTCTGAATTATTTGGTCTTTTAAAAGACCCATGTAAAGACTCTTATTTATATAATTTTCAATACAAATTTCTTCATAGAATTATTCCAACAAATATTTTTCTATATAAAATTAAACTGAAAGATACCCAGTTTTGTAGTTTCTGTAAAACAGATGTAGAAACAGTTGAACACTTGTTCTATGATTGTAGAATTACAAAACAGTTTTTGGAATGTTTTATTTATTAGAAAATTGAAACTTCATTTTAAAATGTAATTTTTGATAAGGAAAAAAATCTCCTCGGTTTTGCTTCAGAAACACCATTGTTAAACTTTCTTGTTACCATGGCTAAAAAATATATATATGTGTGTGTAAATTTAAAGAAACACTACCAAATATTATTGAATTTCATTGCAAAATAGACCAGTATAAATTATGTGAATACCAGAGATCTTTGAAAAATAACACAATTCCTAAGTTTGATACTTTTTGGTCACCCCTCAATATTATTTTTAGCAGATTATGATATTCATGTTACTAATTCTATAAGAAAAATTTACTTCAACAGCAGCTAAATAGATTTTTATATTGTTGTTCCTATATATATTTATGTGATGAATAAAAGAGGAATGATTGTGAGAGAGAATGAGAAAATATTTATTTTGGTTTTTACTCTTGTTTGAATTCCAATTAAATTGATGTAAAAACTCTTACTGTAATTTGAATATATAATATATATGTGTTAAAAAATAATAGTCACCAACTTAGTAAAATCCCTGAATATCCTTGTCAGGTGATAGTGTACAGGGAATTGTAAAATCCTCACTATTAGAAAACAAATAAAAATTTTAAAAAGGGTACTGAAAGCTATGCATTACAGCCGAGAAAGGAAAAGGTTGACTTTTATTCCAAAATATTAGGTAGAAGGTGCTGTAGTATCATGGCATTGACAGGTTGAATTTACTTTGAAACAGAGTATATTGTAAGGGAGGTAACTCCAATGTCAAATTTCTTATCGTGCTGTAAAACATACGTCGCTTCTAAAAGACGACTGTTACAACCAATAGAAAATTCTGGTAGATACCTAACAGGTAGCTGAATGTATTAAATTTTATTCAGGTCATGTTCAAGCCCTTTAAAAAAATCTGAATTTTTTTCAATCAACTGATGACGGGCACATGGAAGACCGAGGTGGAAATGACCTCAAAAATGTCTAGAAAAGGGCACGCATCGACTCCATTCTCCTTCTGTAAAGTAAATATAAGGTTCTTCCTTGTACACAAGTAGTCATGTCATTATTTACTCTTGCACTTACTTCGCTGAAGAGCCCAAACGGTTTGGCAAACCAAAATGGACACCTACGCATGTGATATTCAGGAATTGTTCCGTCACCGATAACTGCCTAACTTCAAACAAGAGTTATCGAATTTTTCCCGCCAGGCAACAAGGGTAAAGACTTTAAAATGTACAATACAACGAATCTGAAATAAAATTAAAATCATACACGTGAAATACGTGTAATATTTCAACCTGTTATAATTACTTATCAATATATAACAATATTGTAACAGATGAAAACTATAAGATATAGCAAAAACATTATACATATGCAGAAAGCAATTTCACACTAACTTCGGTTTTTAGTTAGATAGATAAAACTTTATTTTGATTCGGCATATTATATAAATTTACAACATAAGCTCTAATGAGCTTTTTACCGAATACATAAAACATATAACTAACATTAAAACAACAAAGCATGCACATATAAAACAAAATTAACATCACATAAGACAGGCAATCTACCATAAAAGACAGTTCACAAGCTGTAAGACAATGTACATATACCAGAGTTAAAACTTAAATAAAATAAGCACATAAAAGCACACATTTAGAGCAAAGCATTAAGCAATAATTTGCACTAAAACATAAAATAAGCAGTGATGCAGAGGTCCACAGACAGCAGCACATATGGCACAAGGTTTCAAGCTGTCTATGGACACCTGCATCAAAGAATCAAATTTAATAAACTATATGGCATAAGCAAAATTTAAAAAAATGCACCAAGCAAAAGTATTTCAGCAAAATGGTTACTTACATGCAGAACAGCGACAATCCATTCCATTCCAGGGCTGCATTAAGCTCTTAAATTGTGAAAAACTATTTTCAGTCCTGAAATGGTCTGGGAGGCTGTTCCACAATGTAGCTGCTGCAAATTTAAAAGATTTAATACCGTACCGTGTAGATTTCACCTGTGGAATATCCAAAAATATTACTGTACTTGAAAGAATATTTAGAATTTTTTACTGTAACTAAGTTATTTAATTAAATAGGTGATAATTTATTAACTATTTTAAAAGTTTCTAGGGCCATAATTCTAATTCTACGAATCTGTAATGATGGTACATTAGCTTTTAGCAATAAATTATCATACGAACTGATATAATCTTCATATATAAAACGGAGTGCTCTTTCTTGCACTTTTTCTAATTTTTTATAATTTTTTTCTGTACAAAAATGCCATGCCAAAGAGCAGAAATTAAAGTTACTAAGAATAAATGAATGAAAAATTGTTAATTTATTCAGTCTATTCAGATAAGAACCCAAACGTTTAAGAATATTAAGTTGCTGTGATGCTTTTGTCGAAATGCGCATATGCAGAAAGTAAATTCACAGTAACTTCGGTATTTAGTTATTTCCTACAAATATTACTAATATGTGAATCAAAATTTAGCTGATAATCAATATCTATTCCAAGCAATTTAACAGTAGTTTCACAAGTAAGTGTAAAATTTTGTATATTTATACATGGATTTCTATTATATGTTTTTTACCTACAACCAGTACCTGAAATTTGTCTGGATTTGCTTGCATTTTATTGTTTTTAAACCATTCAATTAATTTATTTGATTCAGATTCCAAAGTTAATATTAAATGGTCGTAATCCGGACTACAAAAAGATAAAGTATTGTCGTCTGCATAATTATATAACGTACCTTCTTCAATAAACAAAAAATATATCATTTATAAAGACGTTGAATAAAAGAGGCTCTAGTATAGATCCTTGAGGTACTCCTTTATGAATGTCAGCCCAGCTGCTCAGTATGCTATTAACTTTTATTTGCTGTTTCCTATTAGTTAAATATGATTTTAAAAGTAAAACTGAGTTTGAAGTAACGCCATAAGCCGATAATTTATCAAGCAGAATTTCATGAGGTAGGCAATCAAAAGCTTTGGAAAGATCCATCAAAACTGCGGCTATGAACTGATTTTTATCTAAAGTTATTTCAATAGAATTTTATTAATATAATAAATTGCAAAATCTTCTTTTGGAAAACTTAAGGGGATGCTCATTTTTGTACTTTTCTGTAATCGGTTTTGAAGAAGGAAATCGTCTATCGATGAAAATCTAGCATCGTAATATTTTTGGTACTTGCTTGTGTCATGCTTGTGATGGACTGTCCCTGATTGTTACAGTATTTATTTGGCCTATCATGTAGTGTCATGACTGTTACAGTTAATGATAGATGTTTGTAGAATTTACAGTACTGACCTGCACTGTCATGAACTGTTACGGTCGATTTTAGTACCAATCATTATTTCTTTTCAAAAAGTGTATAATATGTATAATATTGAGTAAATAAATTAAGAAACACAAAACATGAGTGATTTCAAAAAATTTCTAGTGATCATAAATCAAAAGCGGAAATGGTTGTTACACATTAATTGCGGAGAGGACAAGGTTACAATTCCGCAATTAATGTTGTTCGGAATACATCTAGTTTTTTACCCTAAAATGAAATTCAAAATGAAGAATATGTTGAATATCAAAATACGGGGCAATATATAGAATTATAGAATAGTAATACAAAATTAAGAAAAGCAAGGATAAGAAATTTCGTAGTTAATCAAATTTTGGGTTTATATTCATATTTGCATTACAAAAATACTTGATAATCTTCCTAGATATTTCAGAAACAACACAGAGGGCATATAGTATTTGGCTGGTCTGTTAGTCCGGCGTCTGTCATCAATTGGGTACATCATTTGTTCGAATAACTCCTCTACCAGTTTTTAAGATGGGAAGTTTTTATTTTTACAGGTCAATTGTGCACATATCAAAGATGTGCATACTACTTGGATTTCGGGGGTTTTTTTTAATTTTAAGAAATTACACATTTTTTGTGTACAATATTGCTTAGAGGGTACATCATTTGTCCGGATAACTCCTCCTACTTATTATAAGATAATAAGTTTTTGAAGATGTGCATGCTACCTGGACTTTGATTATTGATATTTATTTAGAAAACTACTTCTTGTTGGACTTTGTCATTTTGTGTGTACAATATTGCTAATAGGGTACATCATTTGTCCAGACAACTCATCCTACAATTTTCAGATAAGAAGGATAGGAAGTTTGTATTTTGCAGGTTGATTGTGCATATACTAAAGATATGCATACTACTTGGATTTTGATTTGTGATAATTTTTAGATAAATATACATTATTGAGCTTTGTCATTTTTATGCATAATATTGCTCACAGAGTACATCATTTGTCCGGATAACACCGCCTACAGTTTATAGGATTGGAAGTTTTTGTATTGCAGATTGATTGTGCATATGCTAAAGTGTGAATACTACTTGGATTTTGATTTTTTGACAATTCTCTGAGAAAAAATATATTGTTGACCTTTGTCATTTTTATTAATTATATTGCTTACAGGGAACATCATTTCGCCGGATAACTCCTCCTACAGTTTGTAAGATTGGATTTTTTTTTCAATACATGAGTTTTTTTTAGAAAAAAAAACTCATTTATTGAACTTTGTCATTTTTATGCTTATTATTGCTGACAGGGTACATCATTTGTCCGGTTCATCCTACAGTTTTCAGACAGGGATTTTTCATATACTCGATCAATGCGTACTATCTATTCAAGAGTATATAATTGTTTTTGGGTCCAGATCACAATGTCATGGCATAGGAAATAGTTCGGTATTTGGCGACTTTTTATCAGTTTAACTCACCCTAGATTAATTATCTGATTACACATAATTTAAGAGGTGTATTTTTACTAATGATTTGAAGCGATTGGTTCATGTTTTGATAGTTAATACTACAAATATTCATACACCACCGTTTCCTCAGTATCAGGCAGACAAATTATTGATTGTCTATTGATCGTTATGTAGTAGAGTTATCTTTCTTTAAATTCTGTGTTTTTAAAATCGACCAATAATTATCATATTTATGATTATATCATATTTATTTTAATACTTGATCTAATTAAAAAGTATAGATTTTCATTAAATTGAATAATATATAGATATGATGGTCTTTAAATTCTCGCCGTGCGTGGTCCCGGCTTATGAATAGACCCGCAGCATCCTCTGAGCTTGGAGTATGAGTCTTCCTAACAGAGGACCCCGAGGGAACCCCGGGATATAGAAATAGGACCTAGTATCTCCGGCTTGCGGGGTGTGACCCCTCCTAAACGGAGGCTGACCCCTAGGGTCCCGGGATATAGAAATAGGACCCATTCCGTGGTTGTGCGGGATTAATAAATACACAACCCATCTTTTCGGATGGGATGTAAACTCAGGTCCACGTGTTGGAAGAAATGCCACGCTTCCTGCACGTTAAAGAACCCTTGTAGCAAGCTCTTTTTGGGGGTGGTCCGTAGGTGATCGGCTACAAGGCTAAATTCCCCGCCCTTGACGATTTCACCCTACTTTTCCAGTGGCAGTCAGAATTTCCCGTCCCATGGCCCTTTCCATACCCCAAAGTGATTATTTATCAACAAACTTGTTCTCGTCTTGATATAGCTGAAATATTGCTGAGTAGACGTTAAACAATATTCAATCAATCAATCTTTAAATTCTGAAGTTTGTTAATTTAAATTTCTATTTTCAGAATTTACATGGAAATATTTATTTTTGTATATATTAAATGTTTTAAACACCTGAAGTACAAATTGCTATCAGGCAACTGTTATGCGCACAATAGGATACACTGAACTTCCAAGAGACTTGTGTTTGGCATCAATAAAGGATAGTAACTACTTCTATAGTCACGTAATAGCTTAAAAACTAACGTTTGAAATGGTTTAATAAAAGTACACTTTGTAGTACCCCAATAATTTATTTATTTGAAGCACGATACACAAAGAAAATTCTAGTTTATCAAGGAAGGGGCTTTTATTCCTGTCTACATCTTGATGTTAGTTAACTAATACCAACATAGTTTGAGCGGAAATATTTCATTATGGATATTTCGGCATCGTATATCAATTAATTTTTGAAATAAAAGATATGGCCATGTCTTTTCTTTTAAAATCCTTAATCGTTCCGTATCGTATTAGTTCACTTTGATTTGAATAAAAATGTGTAATGTTTAAAAAGTCATATTATTATTATCTATAATGATAATTAGAATTGTGGAAAAAAAAACAAACAAACAAACAGCAAACAAAACTAAAATAGAAAAGACCCCTATGCTCGCAAATATCTGTCAAATAAGTGATTGTATTACAATTAGTGATTGTATTACATGTTGCAGAGACAAAGAGTTAATCCGTTGTAAAAATCGGTAATAACACGCGTGTGCGAGACTTCCCGTGAGGTAAGTCGATTTTTAATTTCCAATACCTGTAATTTCAATTAAAACTGTACAGAAATGTCAACAAAACGTTTTTTTTTTGTATTATTAGGTTAGCACAAATATTAAATGACGATGCATCAGTAAAAACAATAACTTTACCATCGGAACATTGTGCCCGTACAGGTAAATTTTGACTAAAATTACGAGGAATTCCGAACGGATTCTAGTGTTGCATCATTGGAGCGAGTTTACATGCGTGATGTTAACGATTTCGAGTAGTTGCTAATCTCTGTATGTCTCTAGATATTGATAGGCATTTAACTCAATTAAAATTAAAAAAAAAACCTTACTGTGTATTATCTAGTACATGTGCAGTTTTGACCCCCCTCCCAATTTTCCATATTGCTAAGAAACAGAAAGGGCTAATGATGATCCTGAGAGCTTACAATAATAAGAATCCAAAGTAACGAACCCTATAAAAATGGTAACAAGACGTTCCGGCCTTATGACAAATCCGTCCCTGCCTATCCGGCCCTGAAATTTCCGGCCTCATTCCAATCCGGCCCTGTCTTAAAAGTAGATTCGGCCTTATGATAATTTATGTATTACTGTTGTTTTCCGCGAAAAGTTGTTATAAGAAGTGCAATATGAAAAATTCAACTTCATATGCCAAGTTTTTACCCTGGAAGATGGAGAGCAAACTCATGTCCTGAAGTTTTAGTTTTATATTTAGCATGTTTGTGTATCGTGACTATGGTCTTTTATTTCTGGTGTTCTCATATTTGCCGTGAATTTGGACTCTGATTTATTTAATCCACTTGAATTTTGTTCTTTCGGCATTCTCAGTCTGAAATTATTTCTTAAATATAGGTATTGCTAACATTTCAAATTAAAATAAACTTGGTACATAGTTCAGAGGTTATCCCTCGCTGTACGATTTCGTAAATGGTTAAAACCCCTTCGTTCCTATATTCTGCAGCAATTTTTTATGACAAATTGGAATTTCTAATAAATGCATCTATATAAGTCTGAACAATAAATATTACGACTTTCTATCTCCGATATCATGACCAAACTGAACATAACATCGATATAGTATCAATTTACAATACAGGGACGGATAGACCAAGGCCGGATTGTCATAAGGCCGGACTGGCATAGGGCCGGACTGTTGTAAGACCGGATGATCTCGAAATCTCATTTTGATATCGCTTACTCGTTAAATAATACACAGGTACCAGTACAATTCACGTTAACCAGTTAGCAAGAGTTACATTAGCTTAGTATGGCCACACATAATAGCCCAGCCCAATTTTTACTGGCCCATAACTATTGTCGACCAAAATTGCAGGATATTTCAGTAGCAACCGGGGCTACTGGTTTTAAAATCTTTGTAGCCCAGGTCAAATTTTAGGGGCCTTGGGCTACTGTGCCCCTGGTTATTTGCATCCTTGCATATCTTATGACTTCTGTGGCAATTGACCAAACTTTGTACGAGAACACACCATGAAAGACGTCATCGTAAAAACCTAACAGATAAATGTTTTCAGAATTACCATGAAACACAGTTTTGTCAGATTTACCAAGCAGTATCCGTGTAGTTGACGGTCCATTCCAATCTGACATTGATATCTCCAACAATTGCCGAATTGGTCCGACTTTTATTTGACTGATTATTCATTTATAGTTTCTGTTTCTTGTGATGACGTCTTGATGCTGTATTGTACGATGTACCTGTGTTTGCTCTGCAAACTTTTTTGTGCGTGTTTCGTCATAAACTGACATGGATAATCCACGATTTCATGTTCGTGTATCACCCGTGAACTGATTTTTTTTTCTTTTGTATAATGTCGATGTCAATCCTTAGCTAATATATCATTTTTTATTCATATTTGCTTTGGATTAAACCGCACACATTTGCATTGCTATTCTGACCATTTATGTCTGCCTTATAACTCAATGGAAATAAAAATCATATTACCCTTGGATCCAGTCTTCGAAACAAGGGGGTGAACCGATGCAGTTTCAGGGAATTTTTTCAATTTTATTTGTCAATGTTTTTTCTGAATTCTACACGACATGTGAAATAGACAAAGAGATGATCCAACACCTCATATCCTCTCCTCTATATCCGGAAATGATGAAAAAAATCTTATTTGACACACATGCAGATTGGTGATTTTCTGTCACAAGTTACACTTTAATATTTATTTATGGGCATATTACATCCATGATGGATCAAGCAAATACATTATGTAAAACATCCTCCCAAGTCAGGTGTTCTGAGTCCACGTCCGTTCCCTCGAGAGTTCGAGGGAACGGACGTGGATTCGGAACACCTGACTTGGGAGGATGTATGTAAAAAAGAATTACAAAAAAAAACAGTGGAACTAAAAGACATAAACTGCAATAGAACTTAGTTGACTCTTTGACAGGTGTGGACCCTACTTCAATTCTAATGATGGTTTTATAAACGTGCATACAGCCGATAAAAGGGTTATGTCTTGAGTTAAAATGTATTAAAGTTTTTCGACAGAAGTTCAGAGTGTTTTTTTTTTATAATAATTTCAAAAAGTTTACGTATGTAAGTGTCGTTAATTGTACAGTTTTACACCGAGTTGGCAATCTTTCTGTTATATAGGGAATAATACATGGCAAAATCCGTATCACATGCCGTATCATCCCGAGTTACCAATATCAGCACGAGGGCCTCTGGCCCGAGGGCTGATATTGGTCGAGGGATGATACGGCATGTGATACGGATTTTGCCATGTATTATACAGTTTATCATATATTTAAACAGAGGACTACTAATCCAAAAAATACTGTCAAAAATTGAAATCGGTAAGAGAAAATGCATGTATTTTGTGAAGAGGAAAATTTCAAAATGGGCGGAAAGGACTCGAAGTTTTGGACTAATTCTAACATGTAAAGGAAAAAAGTTTGCTAGATTTTTTTAACTGATCCTCACAAAACAATTTCACCCCAAACAAATCTTCGTTATCCTCCCC